>JABCMI010000244.1:0-73437 GCA_026261945.1 Hirschfeldia incana
TAAAAGAAATTTCCAGCATGTCACCATCCTTTCCTTTTTACGTGATCATATATATTTTATGGAAAGATGCTCTCTAGACCCAACGTTTATGCCTTTGCGTATTTTCTACTTCTGCAACGTAAAGGGAAATTAGACTAATTAGAAATTAGATAAATAACAACTTGACTAAGTATAAAAACAAATTTTATCCTAATGGAAAGAGAGATGTAACGTGGATATGGCGGAGCCAGGAGCTATGGTTATCTAGACAGCACAAAGGATGATCAAAAGTTAGTCACGTCCTCTTCTCGTTCCAACCACTCTTTCCCTACATATTTATGTCGGCCTAGCAAACCTCGTCTTCAAATGTTAAAACACAACAAATTGTAACTGATGCAGACAGTACTAGACTATAATATTATATGATTGCTAACTATGGCACCATCTGCCTAGAGATATGATGTTACACACAAAGGAAGTATAATATTATAGATAGACCCAAATATAGTATGGTAAAGAAAGTCGTCCGACTAATTTCATGAGTTAATCAGTTCCATATAGAAAAATTTACCGACCAGGTTTTCAGCTGGGCATTGACACCAGATATGTAAACTAGGATGCGTCCGGATACTCCTTTGGGTTTGGTTCGAATTGTTTGTTTTTTGATCATCCTTTTAAATCCCATTCGGGTTTTATTTATGTTCAGATTCAGATATGTTTTTGTAACTTACAGTTTAAATATGTTTTCTCTGTATAAAACCTATTTTGGATTCAATTCATTTCGGGTTCGATTAACCAACTGGGCAGTTGGTTCACAATGTACGCAGATGTAAATTATACAAAGTCAAATAAGGATCTTGAAGGTTCTTATAGATCTTTCGTAGAGTTTTTTACACTCTAAGTCACATTCTATGTTTTTATTACATTTAAAGTCACTTTATGCTCCTAGCACACTTTATTTAAATGATTCCATTGTATTCTAACTAAAACATAAAGAGACTAAAAACAGGGACCCACTTTTCTTTTATCTTCTTCTCTTTTCTATTTTTTCTCAGATATGGTTCTGCATTTTTTTCTCAGATTTGGTTCTGCACTTTTTTCTCAGTAGTCTCCACGTGAAGCTCTATTCTGTTTCATGTGAGTATGTGACAAACCATTTTAAACGCCAAGACGAACTCGATGATGGAAAACCATTAATGGTAAATATAAAAAGAGTTAGCTTTTTCGTGTTCAAAAGCTTGGAATTGGGTCTTAAATTACATTTTTAGGCGAATCACCTCCGCGTGGAAGTATCACCTCTGCTCCGCCGCGCTCAGATCCACCGTCGAAGAATCAGCAACGGCGAATCGTCCGACCTAGCCATTAAATTTGTGTCATTCAAATAATAAACAGATTATATGTTTTAGCTTGAAATTGGGGCCTGATATGTTAAATCTATAAGTCTGAAACATGAAAAACAAGAAAAACAGGAAAAAAATGGATGAAAGCTGTGAAAAAACAAAAAAAAAACAGCGGCTCTGAAACTGTTCTGGTTGCCCTAAAAAATTAAGGAAGAAGATGAAATAATTACAATTATGCCATTAGCGAATAAAATGCACAAAAAATCTCAAACAAACACTGAAAATTAAAGTCTTATTAATCGTAAAAAAATCATGTACATAAAACCATATATCCCATAAATAACTAGTCGTTATGTATGGCTAGACACTACCAATTTAATTAATTGAAAACCGTGTACACAAAAGTTGACTATCCACACGTACACCTATTAATTTGTACATGTACATAGCATTCGACAATCATGACATCTCATTAAGATAATATATAATCTCAAAGCACAGGGTATGCACTTACCAAACTCCATAATGGTAACCCGAGCCCCGCCTTTAACTGGAAAAGATATGTTTGGAAGGTAGAGTGCTCACCAAAAATTAGACAGTTCCTATGGAAGTTGAACAGTAATGCTTTAGCAGTGGGTGAGAACTTGGTGAGAAGGGGATTACAAGTAGATGGCAAGTGTAAGAGATGTGGAGCTACTGAAACAGTCCATCACGTGATGCTTGAATGCCCTACAGCGAAGAACTTGTGGGCGCTGGTTCCAGCTATAGCAATCCCATCTGGAACCTCTTGTACCTCGACAGAGGACCTTCTCAAAGCATGTGTTCAGATGACTAACTTACCACCAGTTGGCCTGTCGAAACCCTTGTACCCATGGTTACTTTGGGTCTTGTGGACTAGCAGGAATCAGATGTTATTCGAGGATAAATCTTTCTCAGAAACAGAGATGTTGGCTAAAGCTATTAGAGCAGCAAAGGAATGGCAAGCCTCCTTGCCTCCCCAAAAACAAAGCTCTGTTTCAAAGAAAGATGGCAGAAACTCGAACAAAATTCCGCAGGTGCCGGTCGCTACTAGTGTTTTATTCTCGGATGCTGCCTGGAATTCATCTTCTCTTGCAGGTGGACTTAGCTGGGTGTGTACTGACTCAACAGGAACACACCGCTTCCAAGGATCAGAGAACAGACGTTATATAGCTTCAGCTCTAGCAGCAGAAGCGTTGGCGTTACGAGCAGGTCTCTCGAAGGCTGCCTCTTCTGGAATCAGGGATGTGATCTGTTTATCAGATTCGAAAAATCTCATTGAAATTATCACAGCTCACAAAGCTGTGGTTGCTCTTATAGGGATACTCCATGACATTAGCGTGTTGAGTGACTCCTTCGACTCTATCTCCTTTAGTTTCATTTCTCGTGTTTGTAATGAACCGGCCGATAGGTTGGCTAAACATGCTCTGTTTCAGCTCTCAAACAATCTTTCTGAGATTGTAAACACTGCTGCTTTTTAAGTTTTAATTAATGAAGTTGGGTTTGAACAAAAAAAATATAATCTCAAAGCACAAAGAAGACAACATAACGAAAACTTGAAAAATACAAATAATGAAACATTTGTATTTACAGATATAAAGGAAACAATTCATTGCTATATATACATACATATATATATATATATATATATATATATATATATATATATATATATATATATATATATATATATATATATATATATATATATATATATATATATATATATATATATATATAGTTTTAACATATGTAGGTATCCGAATGTACACACAAGTCTCGTTGTCTATATGTACAAATACAACAACTCACATCAAAGCACAAAGAAGACAACATAACGAAAACTTGAAAAATGCAAAAAATGAAACATTTGTATTTACAGATATAAAGGAAACAATTCAGTGCTATATATACATATATATATATATAGCAATTTGTAAGTTTTAACATATGTAGGTATCTGAATGTACACACAAGTCTCGTTGTCTATATGTACAAATACAACAACTCACATGCACACACAAGTTTCGTTGTCCATATGTACAAGTACAACAATTCACATGCACACCGATTTATGTTAATACGTCATACATATATGTATGTATTATCTTTGTTTACTCTATATATTTACTCTATATAAATATGTTTTTGGTTTAGATAGATGTATGTGTTACATGTGGTTAAAAATTGTATACACGGAAATGCCAGATTGCATTATTAAAAGTATTGGGCTAAATATGTGAATTAACTTGATCAGATTGAAAGTCCAAGGCATATTATGGAAGAAACAAGTATATAGAGGACTAAAAGTGCAAAAAGACAATACTCTTCCATTGATGTTGTTCGATCAAATCTTCTTGCCGGATCTCGTTGACAACGACGGCGAGCCGGCTATGGCCGAAGAGGGATACGACAGTGAGGTTTGATTCCCACGAAGCGAAGGTTGAGAACACAACCCGGAGATGGAGGATCATGGGCTTGAGATGTGGACAATTCGATGTTGACGAAACGCGACGACCACCGGTGTACGAGACTTCACATTGAGGGCATTCTTGGACGGAGGATCTGAGCACGAAGAGGACGAGACGGATTGAAGCTCTCTGTTTCTTGACCCACCAATTCCAGACAACGAAAGAATCAATTTTTTCGCCTTCGCTTTCATCACCTACGGTTCCGAAATTCACCCAGGACTCAAATCCGTTAAAGCTCGAGTTTTCATCGATAATCTGCTCATATTTTTCTAGGGATTTCCCCTGTAAATAATTGAATACAACATTTCTGGAATAAAATTTTTGATGAAGCAGATTTGATTTTACAGAAAAAAAATAGTCAACTTGAAAGGAAGAAGATGAAGAAATAAATTATATGGGACCCATTTGTTTTGGTTAGCGTAGTGGATACCAAATGTTACCTTTATTTAGTTAGTATCTGAGTAAAAAGTAAATTTAGTTAGAAAAAAGTGTCTGAAGAGTGATAAGTGACTTATTGTGTAATTGTAAACTATAAAAGTGATTCTGAATGTAATTCTTTCTCTTTCGTATATGAAAAGCAGAAGTGAGCTTTTTGCTGTTTGCACAGTTTTACCCTAACTTGAAAGTAGTTCTTTGGTGGACAAAAATAAGTGTGTTCTTTGACTTTTTGAGAGTTGACTAACAGTAGACAATATCCGTCATTCAACTCTCCATTGACATATCCGAGTAAGATAAATGGAAAGTTGACTTATCCGGCCAAGATAACAGATCGATTCCGAGTCTTTGTGTGTTGCCCAATCATTTTTTACTGACTTGCAACTCGAAATTATTGTTTACTGATCATGTAATCATCATATGATTTTTTTCCATACTTTGATTTCAATGATTTTCTGACAAGTCATCCATCTTTCTATTACTCCAATCTAAACATGCTTAACTTTAATTTTGGAGTTCTAAATAGATAGTTGACCGAAAAGATTAATCCACTGTGGTGACATAAGTAGCTAAATCAGTTCTTAAGCATTTTCACATGTACCGGAAATCAAGATGCTACACTTTGATTCACTAGATATGCGCGGCTTGATTAAAGACACACTAGAGCCGGACCCGTCCGACCGGACGGGTATTTATTTTCATTTTTTATATAATATATATTATTTAAATATTTGTCAGTTTATATTTTTAAATATTTACATTTTTTTTTATTTTTTTATAAACACAACAGTCGAATAGTTTATGTGCTGTAAAAATAGTATCTCGTGCTTGTTATTAATTTTTTGAAAAAATAATATTGACCTATTGATAGTTTGAATAATATTTCTTGTGACATTAAATTATTTGCCAAATGTAAAAAAAAAATAAATATTTTGATCAAATATGGATAATATGGTAAGATTTAGATACATTAGAAAAAAATGTATTTGGTTATAAACATTAAACATTGATTTAAAAATAACTAAATACATTTAAATTTCAGTAATAATTTTTTTTGTTGAAAATAATTAATAGCAACCAAAATAGTTAAACATATACTTTAAAAATTCTTGAAAAATATATAATCTTTGGTAAGATTAAATTATATTAAAATAATATTGAGTTACAAATATTTCAACTTGTTTTATAAGTAGTTTAAAATATTTAAAACATTAGCATATATAGATTTTATTATTCAAAATAATTTATGTTAAGTTAAACATATATTTTAGGAATATTCAAAATATTGTTTAATGTCAAATTTAAACTTGAATTTCGTTCAAAATAATTAATCGTACACTATGAAATTTTAATATTGTTAAAATAAATTCTAAATATGAATATTGTATTCCTAAAATCAGCTAATTTATTTTAGGAAATATCTTAAATGCGAAATTAAGTTAAACTGATTTAGGAAACTGTTTAATAAATAGAAAATGACAATAATTCCTTAAATATAGGTTCATTTAATGGTTCATTTAATTATTTCAGTGTCATGCCATTATAAATAACATTGAAAATTAAGGGGTAATTTATAAATGTACTTCTATTTTAATAATAGAGATGCCATCAACGATTAGGTATTTTTTACTTTTTTTGTCTAAATACAATACCTATGCGATTATAAAACGTTTAAAGAGAAAATAAATAGAGAAATCTCATCTTCTTCACCATAGTTTGTATGAGGTTTAATTCACTTTCACTTTCAGGTACTACTAGTTAACCACAAACATGCAGGGCCGGCCTTAAGAATTTTAGGGCTGCAGACGAGTTAAGAGAGAATTTAATAATTTGGGAACTTATAATTTTTTTTATACAAATTTGAGAGCTTGAGTCAAATATTTCATTAGGCTTAGTCCAGAGTTAGCCTAGAAAACGTGTGACCAAAGTAAAAGCAGTCGAAACTAGTTTCGAGTTCATCACATAATCCAGCTGGTGTAAATGGTAGCTTATGTGGTCGGAACACAAGTTTGTGGTCTCGATTGCTTGAAACGCATTTTTTGCTACGAGGTTTTTTTTTCTAGAAACAAGTATCTTTTTTTATAGAAAACGTTTGGAATTATTCATTAAATATTTTTGAAAAATGCAAATAAAGTGCTTACTAGATATAAGGGTATGAGTTTATTTAGACAAAAAAAAACGCATCTTATAACATAAAGAAAAGCATGACTCTCTTTTTAGAGAGACACGTCAGATAATAGAAGGAGCATAGCGCGGCACCTATCCCTCGCTTTAGTTATGCGCTGCGTTTCATTTGTGGTAATGTCATAGACTTCAGTTTTGGGCTTCATCTTTACTTCACTCCAGCCCGATTGTGACTAAAGTTGATTGTCTTCATCACCTGCACACCAAGTTTGGATATCTTTCTGTGATTTTTAGTGAAATAGATGAACAGAAATGCTGCTTCTTTCTCAAGTAAACATGGTGAAACGAACTTGTGTGAAAGAGAGAAAGAAGAAGACAAAATAAGGAAACTTTTCTGTTAGCTTTCTGAGTGACAAAAGAGTCACGTATATACACTTGATCCTACTCAGCTAACCGGAACAAACCGGATGAAATATATACAATTAACTAAACCAGAACAATTACAATTAAACCGAGATATACCAATATTCCCCCTCAAGATGGAGCGTATATGTTGATGAACTCCATCTTGCTCAATAGATGACGAAAGGGACCAGGGTAAAGAGGTTTAGTTAAAAGATCAGCTAGCTGATTCTCGGAACGAACATGTAAAGTCTTGACCATTCCTGATTTGACTCGCTCTCGAACGATTTGACAATCACGCTCAATGTGTTAGGTCCGTTCATGGAACACAACATTGTTAGCAATGTGGATAGCAGTGGTGTTGTCACAGAACAGAGGAGCTGGACCCGGTGTATCGACCCAAAGATCTTGTAAAAGATTCCGAAACCAAAGCATTTCTTTTACAGCTTCAGCCATAGCCCGGTACTCTGATTCTGCAGAAGAGCAGGATACAGTATCTTGTTTGTTGGATTTCCAAGCAACAAGAGCAGGACCAACAAACATACATAAGCCTGAAACGCTACGACGAGTGTCAGGGCAAGTCCCCCAATCCGCATCTGCAAAAGCTGAGAGCTTTAGATCAGATGTTGAAGAGTAGAAGAGACCTTCTCCGACAGTGCCTTTCAAGTAATGTAGGACTTTATAAGCAGCATGAAGATGCGGTGCACGCGGAGAAGCAGTGAACTGACATAACTTGTGGACAGCAAAGGTGATGTCAGGGCGTGTAAACGTTAAGTAGAGGAGCTTCCCAATGAGGCGTCGATATGGTACTGCATTCTCTAAAAGATCACCATCCTCAGAAGAAAGTTTGATGCTAGGATCCATGGGTATTGAAGCAGGCTTGCATCCGAGTAGGCATGTTTCTGTAAGGAGATCAAGTATATATTTGCGTTGACATAAGGTAATGCCAGCAGAAGAACGAGCTATCTCCAAACCCAGAAAATAATGAAGTTTGCCCAAGTCTCTAAGCTTGAAAGATGCTTGTAAAGCAGATTTGAGAAGCTCTGTAGCGTGATCACAGCTACTCGCAATGATGATGTCGTTGACATACACCAATACTGCCATGTGAACATTACCAGCATACTTGGTAAATAGCGTGTGATCACCAGTAGAAGCTGTAAAACCCAACTGAAGCAGAGACTCAGAGAACTTCAAAAACCATTGGCGAGAAGCTTGCTTTAAGCCATAAAGAGATTTCTTTAATTTGCAGACTGCATTAGGTGGAAATGATTCCCCCTGTTTTGGTGAGTATCCAGGTGGTAGAGTCATATAAATCTCTTCCTCCAAATCTCCGTTGAGGAAGGCATTGGAGATATCAAGTTGAGATAAAGACCAGCCTTTTGCAGCTGCAACTGCAAGATGAAGTTTTACAGTAGCTGCCTTTGCCACTGGAGAGAAAGTTTCAACATAGTCCAAGCCTTCTTATTGAGTGTATCCCTTCGCCACAAGGCGTGCTTTGTATCGTTCAATTGTTCCATCAGCATTAAGTTTGATCTTGAATACCCACTTACAACCCACTACTTGTTTTCCTACAGGTAAAGAACAAACGATCCAAGTATCATTGTCTTCTAAAGCAGTAATCTCAATTCCCATAGCGTCACACCATTCTTTGAATTTGATTGCCTGAGCATAGGTAGAGGGCTCAGGTGCACAATCAAGAGCGTTGATGAAAATCATGTAAGCATCAGATAAAGCTTCATAGGATAGAACGTTTGAGATAGGGTGTTCTGTAGAAGATTTAATAGCAGAACAATGATAATCTCGAAGATGGCTTGGAGGTCGAGAGACACGTTTAGTAGGGAGAGAAACCTCTGTAGGAATTACTGCAGGTATAGCAGTGGAGCTGGAGCAGGGTACAGAGGGTGTAGTAGTGGGAGGAACATACAACCGAGGGAAGAAATTTTCATGTTCAGGTGAAGTGGTTGCTTGAAGGTAGGGAAACAACTCCTCGTGGAAGACCACATTACGAGAGATGAAAATAGAATTACTTTCAAGATCAAGTAATTTATAACTCTTATAACCGGAAGGATAACGAAGAAAGACGCATGCTCGAGCTCTGTCTTGGAACTTATGTCGCTGTTTGGGAGATGTACTAGCATAGCACAGACAACCAAACGTCTTCAAGTGTGTGTAATCAGGAAGCTTCCCAGTAAGCAGCTTGAAGGGAGTCTTGTTTAAGATCACCGGAGAAGGTGTTCTGTTAATTAAGAACATTGAAGTGAGGATGCAATCACCCTAAAAACTTAGTGGAACACCTGACTGAAACATCAATGCCCGAGCAACATTGAAGATATGTTGATGTTTCCGTTCGACGACAGAGTTTTGTTCAGGTGTCTCAGGGCAGGAGTGATAAGATACAATGCCTTTGGCTTTGTAGAGAGCATCAAAACGAAGTTCTGATGCGTTATCTGATCGTACCGATTTTACTTGAGCAGAATATTGTGTTTCCACCATTTTGATGAACTCTGGGAAGACTGTAAGCACATCACTTTTCAATTTGAGTGAATAAACCCAAGTGGCTCGTGTGTGATCATCGACAGTGGTAAGGAAGTAACGATAACCTTCCTGTGTTGACTCAGAGAATGGCCCCCATACATCAATATGCAGAAGCTCAAAAGGGTGAGAACACAACTTAGGATTTAAAGAATAAGATAACTTCTTTTGTTTGGCTCGATGGCAAATGTCACAATGCAACAATCCTTTAATTTTAGCTTTAGAAATCCCAAGTACATCATGAAGAAGCTCAAGTCTTTTAAAAGAAGAATGACCAAAACGTTGATGCCATACAGATGCATTAACAACAGCATTGGAAAGAAAAGAAGAAGATGTAGTCGAATCCGTATGTCCCTCATCACCCAGATCCAAGACGTACAAGTTTGCTGTTCTTCTACCCTTTCCAATCATCGACCCCCTGGAAGGATCCTGTATTTCAAAACATCCAGAGTCAAAGGTTACTCGAGCACCAAGATCAGACGTCAAACAACTGATGCTTATGAGATTCAATCTGAACTCCGGTATAAAGAGAGCGTTTTGCAAAGTCAGAGTTGCAGTGAGCTTTATCTGACCAACACCACTAACTTTGATCTTTGAACCATTAGGTAGGTTAACAAAGTGGTGAACAGAAGTGTCAAGATTAGTGAAAACATTTCGATCATGTGAAACATGATGTGTAGCCCCAGAATCAATAATCCAAGTATGTAAGTCAGTAACGCAATTAGCGATACTTCAGACACCAACGAAGCTGAAGGTAGAGGAGGAAAATTCAATACCAGATGAATCATGATGCTGAGACACGTTAACAGAGGCAGACTCAGTAGGCTTTGTCTGTAGTTGAGAACTGAACTAGGCAATGAAATTCTGAATCTGATCTTTGTTTAACTGACCAACAATATTGTCCAAACCAGTGACAGGATTTGCTGTATCAGTTGAAAGGTTCTAGGCAAATTTGTCTTGTGAAAACGATTGTGCAAATCATCCCAAATCTCAGTTGCATCATCAAACGACAAAATGCTACCATAGATCTGTTTAGTAACAGAGTTAAGGAGCCAAGATTTGACCATGCTATTACAGCGAGACCAGATCCTGAACAAAGCGTTACCTGAGTCAGGACGTGGTAAAGAACCATCAACAAAAGCGATTTTGTTCTTCGCGTCAAGAGCTATTTTCATAGCAGAACACCATTGGGTGTAGTTGGATCCATCGAGCTGTACAGAGACGATCTGCAAACCCGGGTGATCCGCGTGATGGAGGAACAGCGGAGAGTGAACGTTGTCAGGGTTCATGACGGCGGCAAGAGCGAGTGAATCTCCAAGAGTTGGTGCGTCAACGGCTTCAGGAGGAGAAGCATAGCTACCAGGAAGGGGATTCGAGCTACCAGCACGAGTGAAACGACCGGAACGACGAGTACGACGGAGAACAACCATCGCAACAAGAACGACGACGATCGGAAGAAGAAACCCAGAAAACGTAGTTCGAACGAAACGCAAAACAGAGGGGAAAACCTCGAAAGAGAGCTCGATCGAACCGAAATGAAAAGAGGAACACGATGTTGAGCTGAGCTCAACGCTCTGATACCATTTTAGTGAAATAGATGAACAGAAATGCTGCTTCTTTCTCAAGTAAACATGGTGAAACGAACTTGTGTGATAGAGAGAAAGAAGAAGACAAAATAAGGAAACTTTTCTGTTAGCTTTCTGAGTGACAAAAGAATCACGTATATACACTTGATCCTACTCAGCTAACCGGAACAAACCGGATGAAATATATACAATTAACTAAACCAGAACAATTACAATTAAACCGAAATATACCAATAGTGATCTTTAAAACCGCGATGTTTAGTCTTCCGTCACAATCAATCCAAACGTTCCAAGTTACAGATTCATCACCTTTATTGCCTTTGTAACTCCATACCCACATCAACCACAATCTGAGATTCAATGAACCCGGTTTCTGATTACCGGGCAAGCTATTGACTGATACAGTTCATGAAATGATGAAATTTAATTTCTGGCTTTGTGGAAATCTGATGGACAAATGTGTTAGATCGAATCAATTATATTGTTTCCCCCATTGTGTGTCTGATGAACCCAAGCTGTGTCCTTTTGTTCTGGAAGGCGGACAGAGGCTCGGCTCTTCCTTACGAATTCATTTCCTCTCAGGAAATGCTCCAGATTATGATGTACACATGTTAAACCAGTCAAAAGGTAAGCTACATCTGGTATTTGGTTCTATCTGAATCCTTCATCATTTGTTTTTAGTAAAGCGAATCTCAGTTCGTATTTGTATTTTGAGTGTGAAATTCTCTCTTTATTAAACTGCAGAGGAAAATAGAAGAGGCTTTAACCGAGGGCCTTCAGAATGAGGCGCAGCTAGACAAATTACAAGTGATGAAGCATTGTGGGATGATGATTACGAGGCAGTCAAGCAGAAAATGAAGGAGAGACATAATGAGCTGGAGGACAAGAAGAGTTAGAGAACCTGATGACAAATAACGTCAAAGCAATCATAAGATACAAGCAGCACGGAAAAAAAAATTATTTGCGGGTACATATTTCTGTTTAAGTTTGTTTTTGGGTATCGATGCACTGCTTTATAGCAATATGTGCCACATATTTGAACTGCTTATTAAACTGCAAATTGTCAAGAGACAAATTCAGACATTGTAATCGCATCAGATTGTCAAGAGACGTTCGTCTTAAGAAACACCTTCTGCAAGAGAATTGCTTCTTGGAGACAAGGTAAAAAACTGCATTTGCCTGAGATCAACCACAGTACCCGAGAGATGCTACAAAGTAAATTGTAAATACAAAAACAATAGTAGTTTCAAATGAGAAAGTGTAAAAAAAGGGGAAAACGTAACTGTTATTGTACTCACCAGCCATGTGTAGCTTCGATAAACGATTGCAGCCTGAAAAAGACCAATCCATAGGGAAACCTTTCATTACTTCATCATAATGTTCTTGGACTTCTTCTAATCATCTGGTCGGATTCAGTACTCTCGGTGTTCCCTCTAAAAAGAGTCGGCTCTCCGTTGATTAGAGTGTTCTCTGTTTTTCAGATTTGAGGCGTCAGTGATTCATGCTATACTTATTGAAGAAAGAGATTACAAATTAGTGCTGCACAAAAGAAAAACTCACTGAGATACTTATTGGGTTATGCTCCGATTCTTTACCGGCGTTGATATTGTATCCCCAAGAAAATAGAAGGTGATTTGAGCAAACATCGGCAGTGACTAAGCTCTCAAAATGATTGCTGGTGAAGCTTACGGCTGAGCACGGTGCTCTCTGCATCAGTGGGAAATCTCTGCATCAGTAGGAATTTCATCTAATCAAAGGCCACTTGCTTAGATGTTGATGCCATGATCTTCCACGTGTTATATTACTGTTGTAAAATTATGAGTATGGATATGGGGTTTGGGTTATGGCATTTAGTTTGTCACCGACATGCTCAATATCTTCTTCTTCATTTTTTGTAAAAGTACACGCTCAGTATCTTTACTTTAGAATTTAGAGAAAACTGTTATGTAGAAGTTCTAACATGCTCGATATCTTCTTCTTTTTTTGTTAAAAGTACATGTTCAATATCTTTACTTTAGAATTTAGAGAAAACTGTTATATAGAAGTTCTAAATATAAGATACGGGCATATATGATCATGGGTTCTCCAGAAATTGTTCAAGGGAATCATTTATCAAACCTAATATATCAACTAATAATTTTCTCAAAGAAAAAAAATATATATATGAACTAATATAAATTCTGACAACGTTGAAATATCATTTTCGGAAACTACAGCTCTCAGGCTAACACATAAACACAAATTCCAATTTCCTGAGATGATCAGATAAAAGAAACTAACTTTTCACAATTTCTTAGGCTATATATTTCCTGAGATGATCAGATAAATGATTTAATTTCTTATGATATACGATATTCTCATGATATGTAGGGAAAAGACAGTTGGAAGATTCTACTTGAACAAGACTGAATGGATGTAAATAGGGCTGGACAAAAATCTCGGATCCAAAGAACCGAACCAAATCCGATCCAAAAAGGTAGTATCGAATCTGAACTGAAATTAATTAAATATCTAAAAGAGTTCAAAATTTTGGTATTTAAAGAATCGAAACCGAATCCGATCCGAATCGAAGTATTTCGGATACCCAAATATATCTGAAATATATTTATATACCTATATATATTAATTATTTTTCGAATAAATGTATATTAAAAGTATTCAAAGTATATAAAATACTTTCAAATTGTCTAAAATACTTGAAATTATATACAAATAGTCAAAATGCATATCTAAAATAGCTAAAAATATACACAAAACATCAAAAATTCTTAAAATATCTATTGATTTTCAATCCAAGTATTCAAACCAAACCAATTTATATGTTAATTTTTGGTATTTTGACATATGATATTCAAATATATATAGGTAATATTATTTTGGTTATAGATTTTGAGAAATTTAAAATACATAATGAATTTTAAAATAATTTAATAGGTTATCTGAACCCGAAATTTGCGAAAATCCAAATCCAACCTGAACTGGAATTTAAAAATACTCGAAACTGAAATTTTTGAACCTGAAAATCCTAATAGATCCAAATAAACCCGAACCAAATCCGAATGAGCACCCGAACGTCCACTCCTACCCCTAGATGTAAAACAAGAAAATGAGAGATTAAAGTTAGAAGTCCATAAAAAATCATTACATAAAATAAGTGTGAGAACCGAAATTCGAACTGTCGATTTTAGTTAAGTTTTATCAAAGAAAAACTAAGTAAACCTAGTTTTCCCTGAAGGCTCAGATTCTCTGCGACAACCAAACGAAATTGATAGAACAAGACAATGTAGCGGGTGAACTGTGCGTCCTTCGAAGGATTTTTCGTATGACAAATAGACTTAGCCGTTGATTTCGAGATAACCGTTTTTGACTCCAACAATAAGTATGAGCTCGAATGTAATTATGTAGATTTAAAAGAAGTTTTTTCTTTTGCATTGTGTAAAGCATTAATTTTAAGAATATATATCTTTAAAAATAAAATAATTTAATTCATGACAAAACATATAAATGAAATAGAAAATAACTTATTATTATTCTACCGAATCCAATTGACTGTAATTTTTAATCCATAGACTAAAAAAACAATGAAATAAAGTATATAATCTATAAAATGAATAAATAAAGATAAAATTGTTGTGAAAATATTACGAAAGTTAATGATATTTTAGTTAACTGAATCAAACATTGTAAAATAATTTTATATTAGTTTATATATTTGTCGCCCTTATGGCGGGTTTATCCTAGTTAGATATAAACGCAAACGTAGATAAATATCCAGGGGGCCTATGAGAACTGAAAGCTATTTCCAAAGATAAAGGGAAAAAAGAAACCATCTGCAAAAGCCGCCCCCTTCCTCTCTTCTTTACTGCCCCGTAGTAGTAGTCGTAGTCGCTGTCCCTGTCCCTCCTCGCAGAGAAAACGTTTTTACTTTGTTATAAGATTGTTCCGATGACGAAGAAGATTTTTTTTTCTTTCCATCATAAGCCTGCAACTCAAAAATCTCAGGTTTGTGTTGTTTCTTACTCTGCTTCTTCCTAAAACATATGTTTTTGAAAAACCAAAAAACAAAAAAAACATAACAAATAAAAACATATGTTTTTCAGAAATATCATAAATCCCGTCGACATTTTCTACTGGGGTGTAGATGAGTTACTTGTCCAACTTAAGTATTTAGAGAGAATATGTATTGTGTTCTTGAAGATGCTTCTTTGATCTTCATTCTTCAATAAGGTGTAAAATTACTTAGGTTTTAGCAGCGTATTATAAGGCGTTGGGGCTATTATTACTTTATATTTAAAACATGACTTGCATAAGAGCAGAGTTGGCTCCACGTAGTTTCCTTTGTCCTTCTTCTAGAGTCGACTCGTTAGGAAAGTACGTACGTACTAGTAGGTGCCAAGACTCGAGTCAACCTCACTGTGGATTGATAGATGCCGAACACACGCGAAAAAAGTCAAATTGCAATCGAGAAAAAAAAAGAAGAAGACATGATTACACAAGTTCAAATGTATCGATGTGACTGACCAATCGAATCAAACTAATCATCATAACTTGAACCAGAATATATGATCTGGAGCATACAAAAAAAAACATGATAAAATCAGCTGTCTTCGAGTTTTAAACTTCAGAGTTGACTCCATGCAGCTTCCTCTTTCTACCACGCACTTGCTAAGAAATTACCACAAAAAAAAAATACTTAAAGAAGAAAGGTCTTAAACTCTTAATTAAAGTTTATAAAAATAATATTTTTTTTCCTTTTCCGACCTAACTTTAATTGGTCACACTGTGGAATGGTGGAATTGAAACGCAATTCCACAAGTATTATAATGAAAAAAAATCTAAAAATGCAGGTTCACGTTCTTGCTAACAATAATATAAGGAACATTTTTATTAAGTAAAAAATAAGTTTTAGTACATCATCGTGAAAGAATTTACAAAATAACACTTTCATATTATTAAATTATATGCTAAAAATATTTTAAAAGTTTTAAATAATAATAATTTTTGTAGCGATAAATTATGTTTAAGATAAAGTTACACTAAAAATGTTTTGAAATATTATAAAATATCAATAAATTATAAAAAAAATTAAATGATAAGCTAAATATTTTTAATAAGAATAAATTGTTTAAATAAATTTTAATTATTTTCACATTTTGATCAATTTAACATGTATTCCATTATTCTACATGTGGAGACTTATCAACATTTTTCAAGTGAAAAATTGCACCTCCTTCGTAAATATTTTCTTTGCCTTTGACAATTCCTTAACACTGGGAGCTGAAAAAAATTCAAGAACCTGATATTTTGTATTTAATGGAAACGAAGAATTATGATCCTTATGTATTATCTAGTTTCGCAGTCTTTCACCACTGAACCTTATAGATACAAAAATCATCTACAACGATCAGAAGTTTTTTGTATCTTTCACTTATGCGAACCCTCATCAAGACAACCAAACCACTTTCTAGTAAAGCCTTTTGCTAATGTTTCAAGGGACCGGGGGTGGGGGGGGGGGGGGGGGGGTTCTGCTTGAGTTATCACTGGAGATCTCAATGACATAGTGAATAAGTCGGAGAAATCAGGAGGCCTTGTTAGGTGTGAGGCTCTTTTGACCCCTTCAGAAGCTTTGTCTCAATCAATGGACTTTGGGACCTTAAACATTCTGAAAACCAGTTCTCATGGCGATGACAACGTAACACCCATTTCGTACGGTCCAGATTGGATAGAACATTAGCAAACCTTGCTTCGGACTAGATGTTCCCCTCTGATAGTTGCAGTTACTTTAGATATGAGGGTTCAGATCATAGACCTCTGCTTGAGTTAGGGGGGGGGGGGGGGGTTCTGCTTGAGTTATCACTGGAGATCTCAATGACATACTGAATAATTTGGAGAAATTATGAGGCCTGGTCAGGTGTGAGACTCTTTTGTCCCCTTCAGAAGCTTTGTCTCCATCAATGGACTTTGGGACCTTAAACATTCTGGAAACCAGCTCTCATGGCGATGACAACGTAACACCCATTTCGTACGGTCCAGATTGGATAGAATATTAGAAAACCTTGCTTCGGACGAGATGTCCCCCTTTGATAGTTGCAGTTACCTTAGATATGAGGGTTCAGATCATAGAGTCATAGACCTCTGATCACTTACCAAGATTCCTCCAAGAAGAAGCAAGGAAACTGTTTCACTATGACCTATCTCTCAATGATAAATCAGAAGCTCGAGAAATCATAGAGCAAGCTTGGAAACCAGAGACGGAAGAGGAGGTGGAAGTACAAATTTTTCAAGATGCAGGAGAGAGCTCATCAGCTGGTCAAAGGAACAAAAAGAAATTAAGGTCATGTATATTTCCCAGCATCAGAAAGATCGGGAGGAAGCACTCTCATCTCAAGCACCAAACTTGGAGAGAATCAAAGAACTAACTGAGGCTTTGCACAAAGCCTACAAGGCGGAAGAGATGTTTTTGAGACAGCGGAGCAGGGTGCTATGGTTACATGGAGCAGACTGTAGTAGAGTCTACTTTCATGCTATAACAAAAGGAAGACGAGCAATAAACCAAATTACAATTCTGGAAACTCTTGAAGGGGTCATGGTACATGAAGAAGAGAAAATCGGGAAAGTGTTCGAAGATTATTTCCAGAATCTTTTTCTTTCAATAACTCAAGTGACCTCAGTTCAGTGGGAGAAACTATCCCTTCTCGAATTACAAACAGAGATCAACGAAGCTCTCTGTAGAATCCCATACGGAACTTAAGTTAGAAAGCAGCTTTCTATATCCATGCAGACAAAGCCCCAGGGTATGGTAGGTTCTCTTTAGGCTTTTACCAATTCTTTTGGAACATCATTGGTAATGATATTTACCGAGAAATTTGGAAGTTTTTCATCTCAGGGAAAATAGAGATCAGAGTAAATGTGACTCATGTTTGCCTTATCCTGAAAGGATCAGCAGTAAAGACAGCCACAGAATACAGACCGACAGCTCTATGCTCTATCTATTATAAGATCCATTGCAAAGCTCATTATTGACCGCCTTTAGCCTCTCCTGGGTAATCTTATTTCACGGCACCAGTTAACTTTTTTTCTCTGGGCGAGCCACTGCAGATGATGTTTTTATAACCCATGAAATCTTACATTATCTCAAGCAATCAGAAGCTTAACAGCGATGGATGAAACTGACCATGGAGTGAGTAACCTTGGTTTCTTATACATTCCTGATCAACAAAGCTGCCCATGGTAAAGTTATTCACTCTCGTGGCCTTCTTCAAGACGATCCCCTCTCTCTCCATATATCTTCATTATATGCGCAGAGGTCATTTATGAATTATGCAAGAATGCCCAAGCGAGCAGAAAACTAAAAGGTCTCCAAGTAGCTCGTCAAAGCCCATTCATCAGCCATTTTCTTTTTGCAGACGACACCATGTTTTAATGTAAAACAAATGAGGGTAATTTCTCAACTTTAATGAGAATATTGTGAATATTTGAGATGAGTTCATGACAGTGCATCAATCTGGATTAATCTTCAGTTACTATCTCTGCGAAAACACCTAGGACTACCAAGGGAAGAGTCAAATTTGGTTTGGGTATTAGATCTGAAGGAGGTATTGAAAAATACTTAGGTCCCCGAAATCTTTTGGCAGACGAAAGACAGTTGTTTGCACTGGTTTGGTGGACAGGATCCGCCAAAGATTACAGTTTTTGTCAACGCGCTTTCTGTCATACGTGGCAGGAAAGCATGTCATGCTCCAATCTACTCTCTACCATATCACTCTATGTCTTGTTTGAAGATTATCTTATCTTTGTGCAAGAGAATCCAATCAATTCTAAATAGGTTCTGGTTGGACAGTTCCCCTAAAAAGATAATCTCATGGGTATCGTGAGAGAAGATGGCACAACCTAGATGCCATTGTGGGTTAGGATTTAAAGACCAAACAACTTTTGATGATTCTATGTTGGCTAAATTTAGCTGGAGAATTTATCAAAACCCTGATTTTCTGCTCGCTCAAGTCTTATAGGGAAGTACTATCTGGATTGTTCTTTCCTGGAAAGTACAAAGATGAACAGATCCTCACACAACTGAGCGAGTGTTCATGCAGGGAAGTCAGTCATCAATCTGGGTTTGGGTTTATATTATCAAAGATGGCAAGGAAACCAACATATGGTTATGCCTCTGGCTATCAACCAATTTCAATCGTAAACAGCTGTAACCTGGAAAGCAAAAGGCTCCATTTACCTCATTATGATGACACTATATTAGACAGTTCATACCAAACTCTCTTTGTTCCTCAGACAAGCTTGCGTGGCTCCCAGAGAAATCAGGTTCCTGCACTACGAAAACAGGTAACATGACCTTCTGTCAGAAACATCCCTCAAGTTGCTAACCCCACCAACTGGAGCAACTCATTTGGTGAGTAAGAACTCCCCCAAGCTACATCACTTCTAATAGAGGATCTTTCACGATGTCTTTCCAGTCGGATCCATCCTAGCTTTAAGGGGAATTTAGGCGATCTCCTGCAAAAGATGCGGGTGCTAGGAATCAGTCAGACATATTTCCTTCTCATGTCCTTTCGTTTGTACTGTTTGGATCCTTGGTGTCGTGTGCACAAGATTCAGCAGAGATCGTTCATGGTGATCAATATTATTTTGGACTCCCTTTTAAGGCAACAAATCTCTCCCCCCCCCCTTCTTGGTTTAACAACTTCTCCCCTTGCACCTTGGATCTTCTGGTTTTTGTGGACTACTATAAATCTAATGATCTTCAAAGATAAGGTGATTCTTGAGGCTGAAATTGTTTCAAAGGCCCTCAAAGCGATAAAAGCCTGGGATTCTGTTAACTTTGTTAGGAAAAGCTCAGTCAACATTCTTTCAGCTTCCGTAAGTCATCTTATACGAAATATTTCCTCATTGTGAACTGATGGTTCTTAGAAGAAAGAATCCTTGATCAGAGGGGTTGGATTATCAAAGATGCAGAAGGGAATGTCATCTCTCAAGGATCCAATTTAAGGGGGGGGGGGGGGGGGATTGGGTCTCCTCTAATGGCGGAAGCTCTGGCCCTTCGGCTTGGACCCACAACAGTAAGGATCGAAATATAAAATGTCTTTAGCTCTTGTCGGACTCTTTTTTCCTCATCTCGGTCCTGCGATCACGGCGTGATCTGAGTGAGATTGTAGGTGTTCTCCACGACATCAGAAGCCTGCTACTCTCTTCAGCCTTATCTTTTAATTTTATATGTCGTTCAAATAACTTCCAGGTTGATCTCTTGTCAAAGACAGCCGTGTCTGTTCTTATTGATACCCAAACGATTAAGTTTTTCTAATCAAAATCGTTGACCAAAGAAAAACTCTAAGTTTAGCATCTTTCTCATATATTTTACAACTGATATTTATTGTTTTCATTTACTGATTTTACTGATACTTACTGATATTTACTGACAGCCGTGTCTGTTCTTATTGATATCCAAACGATTTTGTTCGTGATACGCATGGATTAGTGCACTATAAACTTTTTAGATACTTTTGTTTTTAATTTGATTTCTGAAAACTTTTTTTCTCCCGAAATCAAGATGTTTAACAGAGAAAAAAAATAATTCAAAATTTTTATTTTTATTTTTTGAATTGGTATTAATTTGTTATTTATTGTATTTTATATAACATTTCTGAACTTTATCAACAATTTTATGCAACCCAAAGCTTCTAGTTTGAGGCCTCTCGTAAATTAATAATATATTTATGTCTATTGTGTCACTTCTATTTACAGTGAAACCTCTATAAATTAAAATGTTGGAACTACACCAAAATTATATATTTTTTATTAATTTAGAAAAATATTAATTTATCGAGATACTAATTGAACAAAAAAATCAATTTGGGACTATGAAATAACATTAATTTATAGAGATTTTTAGTGTATATTAATTTATCGATTATTAATTTATAGAGATTGTACTGTATATATAAATAAGTACACATTTTTAATTGTTGCTCGATACTATCGTTGTTATGATAAATGGTTAAATAAACGTTTCAAATGTAGATACTACAGGTTTCTAGACATGAGAGATGTTGCCTTCGCTCATGTTAAAGCGTTAGGGAAGCAAATAGCAGATACCTCATCGATGGCCCAAGTATGAGGATAAACAACAATAAAAAAACTATGCATCGGTAATGCATGAGTTCTTTATCATCGTACGTTTTTCTAATTTATCATCATATGAAGTCCGTGAATCAAGAGTTTAACCAAAAATTTAACTCCGAATCTCCGATTGACTTTGTTGTGGAAATAGAGCAGGTGAGATAGAATGAATCATATATAAAGTATGTGAGAAGAAATAGGAGAATATGGGAGTTGAGTTCTTTCCTCTGAAACGAAGCCTTTAGAAAGAGTTATTCTTGGGTTCACTCCCTAGGATGAACCTATAAGTTCATCAACTAATATGATTTAGTTATTTCAAATTTGGCGTCTTTTAAAAAAGAACATAAAATATTGTCAAACTATATTACATTTAAAAAAAGTTAAAATAAATAAAAATAATAGTAACTGCAAAAAAGAAAGAATTTTTTTTCAAAAAGAAAGTATTTTTTTTCAAAAAAAAATTAATACCACAAGAAAATGTTAAACCCTAAATCATTTAGTAAACCTTTGGATAAATTCTAAAACTTTGATTTAAAATAAAATATTTATAACACAATCAACAAAAAACTATACCCTAAATCCTAATCCTAAACCCTAAACCTTTGGTAAACCTAAATCTTTGGGTAAATCCTAAACTATTGGATAAATCTTAAACTTAAAAATTTAAGATGTATCCAAAAATCTAAGATTTAATGTTTGTTGGCAGTGTTAAAAATTTATTTTGAAAATAAATTATTTTTTAGATTAAAAAGTCTTGTTTTTGTTATTAGTATAATTTTTATTTTAACAGTATAATATAATTCGTTAATATTTTTTTTCATTTTTCAAAAGATATCGAATCTTAAATGACATAATCATATTAATTAGTGAACCAAAGAATAAGTCCTTTAGAAACACTATATATGAGATTTGACTAGTCTCATGTAAAAAATGTCTCGTATGATCATGTTGATATATGTATTGTATTTTATTTTATTATATGTTAGTATTACTGAATATATTATCTATTATAAGAATTTTATAATAATCTATTACGAATGTGATAATAGGTCTGTTTGGCTTCTCGATTTGTTTTGTTAAGTTTTTTAGTGATGGATAAAAATTATCTGAGGAATGTTTTGTAAGCTTTATATAATTCATTTTAAATAGTAATATGACTGAGTGGAATATTGTGACTGGTTGTTTTTTTGTTTAATATATTGGCTTATGTTGAAGGTCTTACTTTAACTAAATTTTTTTATGTGTCATTTTTGTTGTTTTCTTATGCTTTAATTTCCATTTTAGACTTTTTATTAGTATGAATAATAATTTATCTAAAAGTGTAATAGATGTACTTTTATTATTTGATTAGTGCTTTTCTATTAGTGATAACAAAACTGTAGGAGAAATTGTTTAAATCTAAATACAACTTTTTAGTTTATATTAAATACATCAACCCACAATTTTAAAGAGGTAAATGGACACTTATAATCTTAGGGTTAACTAATCGAGATTTAGGGTTTATACTTGAGGGATAGTGTATTGGAAGATGGGGTATAGGATTTAAATAAAAGTATAAATAAATACTTAATTTTGTAAAAAGAATTAAAATTTTCAGACATAATTCTTGAATCTTTAAATGAAAATCTGAAAAATAAATTCGAAAATAAAATTTGAAAATATTATAAAAAGTTTCAATTTGAAAACATATAATTCAAAAATTATAATTTTTCTTATTCTTTATTTAAATATTTGTTTAACTTTATATATAGAAAAAGAAAAGGTATAACAGTCTTTTGACTATTTGATGAAGAATGTATTTTTGAAAATGTCTATTTAATGAAGGCAAACGTGAATTGCTGTACTAAAAAGAAGGTAAAAGTGAAATATATTTTATTTTTATATATTTTGGAAGATTATTATTGTTTTTATGCATCTTAATTTTTTTGTTTATATTTTATTTTAATATTTTTCTTATTTTCTTTGTTAATACCAGTAGTAGTCTTCTTCATATTTTTTATGATCTCTTACTTTTATTCAAAATATATAAATACATTAGATTTTACACCTGGTGTTTTCATATTTTTTATATTAATTTTAGACTAACACAGAATTAATATCTGTATATATGCAGTATAAAATATATTAATTTTTTTTGTAACTTTACAAAACATTATTGTTAAGTTCGCTTGTGAATAATTTTTTATTGTGATGCTTTTATCGCTTTTTCACAGCTTTTAAAATTGTTGATAAAGCACAGTTCTTGCTATTTCATTGCTTCCTTTGTTTTTCTCAACCACATATATCTTTAGCTCATCATTTAAATGTGCAGTTACAGATTCTACGACTGAAACATGGAAACCGTATAGGACAAATGTCATAAGAAACAAAGAGTGTGCCTGCAAGTATATCCACAAATATTTTTTAGATTACATGAATTAAAGATTTTGATATTTTCTTGTGACTGAAGAAAACTATTTACCATGTTGCATACTGAAAGCAAGATGAGTAGTTTTAGATTTGAGGTTTAGTACTAACGTCTTCTTTGAACTTAAATACTAAGGAAAAAAAGGAAAATAGGAGAAAAGAGTAACAGAGAACATCCTCCATTTAAGAGCTCCTAAAATCACATTGTCCATTCTCTATATAATTTGAACATCCACACCTTCCACCTGAAATTTGAAATTTTGCACAGGCTAAGGAATTCACATTCACAATGTAAAGATACTAGCTAATTTATATTTTTTTAATGATAATTACATTAAAACCCTAGCTAAGAAACGGCGTAATCATTCCCTAAAAATCCTAACTAAGAACCTTTCAATTTTCTCTTACTTAACTTTTCATTATTTTAAGGGAAGATTACTAAAATAACATCAAATTAATTTAATTGTTTTAATCTTAGAAAGCTGTGTTATCACTACAAGAAAACATGAGAAAAGCGACTACAGTTAACGACTACGAACGTGTGCTCGTAAATTAACCTCTATTTTACATCCCAATTACGACTAATTTACAATTGGTCGTAACTTGGTAGTTATATTACGACTATTTGTATTAGTCGTAAAGAGGAAGTTAATTAACAACCAATTTACTACTACTTTTAAACGTAGTCATAAATTAGTCGTAAATATACGACTAAGTTACATCAAAATTATACCATCTAGTTAACAACCAATTTACGAGAAACGTAGTTGTAAATTTGCCGTAAATATACTCCTTAGCTGCAAGGAGGTTGAGTCATTTGAAAGGTAGTTAAAATTATTTTTCTATGCAATTTTACCTTGTAAATACTTATTGCAATATATATAACAACATATCATTTTGAAAAACAAAAACAGTGATTTCGTTGCCAATTTAAAGAAACTATATCAAAAATATCAACTAATGATCTCAACAAAGAAAAAGACCAACACTTTGTGAAGTGGTTAAAAACGCAGGTATACGTCATAAAATAATTTTTTTAATATGTTATTATATTATAATTAATGAAGTATATATATATATATATATATATATATATATATATATATATATATATATATATGTCATAGTACATGTTGATTATGAAGATCCATTATATCCTCCATGGTTTCACAAAGTGATACAAAGTCCGGTCACTATACCACAACATATATGTATTCATACGAGGCTACACTTACGAATAGGGAAGTAGACGAGTAACAATGAACTATGAAGTATGTGTGAAAGGTGAAACAAATTTCTGTGGAATCATATAAGAGATCATCGAAGTGGAGTTTCCTGGTCTAGTGAAGATGAAATGTGTTATCTTCAAATGTGGCTGGTTTGACCCCACCGTTAGAGGATTTCGGTATAGCAAGTTTGGAGTTGTTGTACAACAAATTTCAATCTTACATATTAGCATCTCAAACAGACTGAATTTGATTATGTCACAGGTAGCGTTTGTGTTTTATTAATATATTGTTAAACTCATTGTATTGCATTACAAATATTATATAACTTATGATGTTAGCTTGATTATGAACTTAATTAAGAAAATTAGTTTAAAACATGTGTATTTTTAAAAAAATAGTTTAATCTTTGTAGTTTGAGATTTAGAATTGTATATAACTTATGATGTTTGGGGTTTGGGGTTTTGGGTTTCAGTTTTAGGGTATAAACACAAGTCGAAGCTAGTTAGTAGTAATAATACTACTCATTTACGACCAACATATAAGAGAGAAGTTAGTTGGTCGTAATTTACTACTACTTTACGACCAACATGGAAAGGAGTAATTAGTTATTAGTAATTTACTACTCCTTTACTACTACTCTGATTATTTATTGTATTACAATAATGTTTGGGGTTTGGGGTTTCGGTTTTAGGGTATAAACACAAGTCGAAGCTAGTTAGTCGTAATAGTACTACTCATTTACGACAACCATAAGGGAGTAGTTTGTTGGTCGTAATTTACTACTATTTTACGACCAACATGGAAGGGAGTAGTTAGTTGGTAGTAATTTACTACTACTCTGATTATTTATCGTATTACTTAATTAAAAAAAATTGGTTTAAAATATGTGTATTTTTTAAAAACAGTTTAACCTTTGCAGTTTGGAGCTTAGAATTGTATATAGCTATGATGTTTGGGGTTTGGGGTTTGGGGTTTCAGTTTTAAGGTATAAACACAAGTTGAAGCTAGTTAGTCGTAATAATACTACCCATTTACTACCAACATATAAGGGAGAAGTTAATTGGTCGTAATTTACTACTACTTTACGACAAACTTGGAAGGGAGTAGCTACTTGGTAGTAAATTACTACTCATTTACTACTATTCTTATTTTTTATCGTATTACAATAATAGTCCTTAATTGGTCGTAAGTCTATTGGTCCCTTATTAGTTGTAAATTTACTTCTTCTTAACGTCTATTGGTCTCTGATTGGTCGTAAATATAAAAAAAAATCTTTAGTTCCTTATTGGTCGTAACGGCCATTGGTCTCTCATTGGTCGTAAAATACCTTCTAATTTACGACCAATAGTTCCTCATTAGTCGTAAATGTACTTCTCCGTTACGACCAAGACAAAAGTTCTATATATACTCGCCCTTTTTGAAGCTATTTAGTTGCTCACTCCTTCTCTATAACAAAAACCTCTCATCTCTCTCTAGGTAAGTTTTTTTTTATTGTTTTAGTTTTAGGTGGTTAGCTAGGTGATTAGATTAAGTTTGGAATTAGATTAGGATGAAAATAGAATATGTTTGGAATTATTAGATTTTTTATATAATAAATTAGAATAGGTTTGGAGCTGAGCACGCTGAAAGAATGCAAGAAGATTTCTCTCTACGGAGAGATTTGACAGCTGCCAACCGAGTCATATCCTAGCACAATGGCCACTTTAGGGCTATGGAAAATATGTTCAATCTTATGGTACAGTCAAACCCGGCTCTTTCCAATACGTGGCAGACTCTACGTCTCACCTTTATCCCCGACCTCAGAAGAGAAAGCGGATTTAGAGCGACGGGCGGAGCAGCATGGTTCAGACCTTTTCGACGAAATCAATCTTAATACTTAGTTTTTCGGTTTTAATTAATTTGTATTTTGAATATGTTTTTATTTATGGATATTATGTTTATGGATGATTAGATTTTTAAAAAAATTATTCAATTTTTTTAATTGAATTAAATTAATTTTAATTCAATTTTAATTACAAATTAAATTTTGAAATAATAATATCAGACGTAAATGGGTCTTAATTTTACAACCAGTTAACATCTACAATAGATGTAAGTTGGCCGTTAAATTTACGACTACTTTACCTCTACGCAGATGTACATTAGTCGTAAAATAACTACCAATTTACTTCTAATATTATTATTTTCAAAATACATTATTTTTAATATTTATGACCAATTTACAACCAATAATGTAGTCGTAATTTTACAACCAATGTACAACTAATAACATTACGACTACTTTACGACCAATATTTATAGTCGTGATTTTACGACCAATGTGCCTCTAATAAGCGATTACGACCAGTGCATAACGACCAATCGTTTTTAGTAGTTAATTGGTCGTAAAGCCCATATTACGACCAACTAACTACTAATTCTATGGTTGTTAAGTGAATGTTTTCTTGTAGTGTATGAGCCTCTCGTTAGAGATGGTCTTACATCTTAATTTCACATCAAGACTCAACGTCAAACCAGTGGCGGAGGTAGAAACAAAATCCAATGAGATCAAAATCATATGTGTATAAATTTATCAGATTTTATTAAAAATAAGGGGGTCAAACCCTTGAAAATGACCTAATTACTCTATAAATTCTAAAGTTATAGGCTTATATTAAACAAAAATTAAAAGTTGATAGGGATCAGTTGACCCCCCTACTCCTTCACTGTCTCTGCTACTGCATCAAACTCACTGTAGATCGACAGACGCCGAACACACTTGAAAAAAATGTCAAGAAGCGAACTAGAAGAACAAAACAAGTTAAGAGGAAAAGGAAGACATGATTACACAAGTTCAAATTTAGCGGATGTGATTGATCAATCGCAAAACTTGGATATCTAGTAAAAACTTCATAAATTAATTTCGATAAATTAATAGGGTTTTAGTGATTTAAACCCCCAACTATTTTAAGATCGGATGAAAAACTCCCAACTAAAACTTTATGTTTTAAAACTCTTAACTATCAAACCGCTAGTGCCGATTATACTCCGTTAACAAAGCCATCTTTTTTGAACAGAGACTCGTTAAATTGAAACACAAGTTTCATATCATCATAAAAAGACACGAGATGCTTACAATCAACTTATATTGTAGTGATTTAAACCTCCAAATTTTTTAAATCAGATGGAAAACCTCCAACTAAAATTTTATGTTTTGAAACCATCAACTATTAATTTTGTAATGCCTTTGACCCTTTACACAAAATTGTCTTTTTGAACAAGACCCATTAAATTGAAACGCAACATGAGATGGTTAAACCCCACTTTATCAACGGACATGGACAATCACGATTCATCTCTAAATAAAATTTTTAAAAAAATATGGGTTTTCCTTTTGAACAACCATCGAATATATCAAATATGAAATAAGTTAAAAATCTATGTTGTTTCTCATTCTAATTATTTTTCTCATGTTCAGCTTTTTTGATAAATTCTAGGTGAAAAATCAAGTGTAGAGAGATTGATAACCTATATTACTTACCATTCCAACATATCTTTTTAACTTATCTTATCTTTGATGGTTCTTGAAAAGAAATAATCCTATTTTTTTAATTAGCAATGAATCATGATTGTCTATGCCATTGATAAAAGAAGTTGCGTTTAAATGAAACGTTGTGTTTCAATTTAATGGGTCGTTTAAAACATGACTTTTTATGGAGGATTAAAGGTATTAAAGGCTTAATAGTTTAGTGTTTAAAAACATAAAATTTTAGTTGGACGTTTTCCATCCGATTAAAAAATAGTTGGAGTTTAAATCACTAAAATATATGTTGATTGTAAGCATATCATGTCATTTTTTTGATTATGTGAAATACCGCGTTTCAATTTAACGGTCTCCATTCAAAAAGATGGTTTGTTAACGGAGGGTTAATGGTACTAACGGTTTAATAGCCGAGAGTTTAAAAACATAAAATTTTAGTTGGAGATTTTTCATCCGATTTAAAAATAGTTGGTGATTTCAATCATTAAATCCCATAAATTATAAACACGATACATTAATAAAAAAATCAATTTCAATTTGGCTTATATAAATATGATATAAATCGATAAGATAATTTTTTCCTTTCGAAAATCCTTTTTAAATATATAATCTCATTAAAATCATAAATTAATAATTTATATGTATATACATTGTATACAGGTTCAAAAAATTATTGTATTGTTTGTTCAATATTCATATATTCATAATAGAATTATCTCTATATTCTGTAAAACATTTTAATTTTTCAATATGTTTTGATGATATTTAGTAAATTTATATCTAAAAGCACATTTAAATTTTATGAAATATATTCTATAAACGCCAAATAATATAGTAAAAAGAATATTGAAATCATATTTAAAAATTTTAAGTATAAATGATAAAATCAACTAATTTACCTAAATACTGCTAAAAATATATTTTAATGTTAGATTTTGCTACTTACATGTTTTAGAAGCGTATTATAAGCGTGTTGCTGGATTATATACTCTATATTTAAAACATAACTTGACTAACCGCAGAGTTAGCTCCACGTAGTTTCCTTTTGTCTTTTTTCTTGAATTGCTAGGAAAGTACGTACGTACGTAGTAGGTCTTACACTCTCACGATAGATGCACACTTATGTTAAAAGCATCCTAGCTCTGATGAGAGATCTAATGTGGTGGAGTTCAGGGTGAGGCCCACATTTTTGAAATATGTTAAAAGCATCTAGCTCTGATGAGAGCTCTAAGAGCACATGCAATGGTGTTATTGCATGTGAGATCCTTAGCATTATTTAAATTAGTATTTTCACTTTTTAAATAGTTAAGGATTCTTAGTAAAATGTAGAGTGCAATGGTGTTACCGAACTCCGAGTCCTTATGAATAAAATATTAATTTTTAAAAGTGAAAATTTTTTTATTAATTGCATAATTAAAAATTAAAATAAAAATAAAAATACAAATTAAAAAGAAAAATACATTTTATTCTTGATCACCAAATTTGTTCCAAACATTTTCGACTAAATCTTTTTTAAGTCGTGCATGTATATGCTCATCCCGAACATCATTTCGAGTGCCAACAATATTTCCCATATTTGTAGGCCTCTCGAAACTCAACCATGAAGTCATGGGCTCGTCAGGATCTTCAAATTCATAAATAGGGTATCTGATGTATCGGTTGCGTTCATTCTCGACTATCATATTGTGTAATATGATGCAAGCTTTCATTATCCTCCCTATCTTTCTTTTCGACATTGTAAGGGACGGGTTTCTGACAACCGCAAATCGGGATTGCAGCACTCCAAAAGCCCGCTCCACATCTTTTCGGGTCGATTCTTGACGTTTAGCAAATAACGCCTCTTTATCATCTCGAGGGTGTGAGATAGATTGGATAAATGTAGCCCAGTTTGGATAGATACCGTCTGTCAGATAGTAGGCCAACTTATACTTGTGTCTGTTGACCACATACTCCACCCGGGGAGCTCGACCTTCTATAATGTCATCAAAAACAGGAGAACGATGGAGGACATTAATATCGTTTAAAGTACCTGGAGGGCCAAAAAATGCGTGCCATATCCAAAGATCTTGTGAAGCTACAGCCTCTAAGACAATTGTTGGTTTGCCTGATCCACGAGCGTATTGTCCTTTCCAAGCAGTTGGGCAATTCTTCCACTCCCAATGCATACAGTCAATGCTTCCTACCATTCCAGGAAACCCGCGTTTCTTTCCACTATCGAGGAGACGTTTAAGATCTTCTGCTGTGGGTCTCCGTAGATATTCATCCCCAAATAATTGTATTATACCTGCAGTGAAATGATGTAAACACGAAAGTGACGTGCTTGCAGCCATGCGAAGATATTCATCAACCGTATCAGCTGCACAACCATAAGCAAGCATCCGAATTGCTGCAGTACATTTTTGTAGTGGAGAAAAACCAAACCTCCCGGTTGCATCTCTTCGTTGTTGAAAGAATGGAAGGTTCTCTGACAGGCTGTTAACAATACGGTTGAATAATTCTTTATTCATGCGGAACCGACGTCTGAATAAAGGTTCCGAGTAAGTGGAATTGTCGTCGAAGTAGTCATTCCATAAACGAATGTGTCCTTCTTCACGGTTGCGGTCTATATAAGCCCGTTTCCTTTCCCTTGTGGTTTGGTCCGCCACTATGTTGTCGTATGTTTCTTCCAAGATATCGTCGAGAATATCATCCAATCTTTCATCGATATCATCGGACGAAGATGTTGACATTTTTGGTATCACTCCTTCAAAATTAACAAAAAATCCGTCAAATTCAAAAGAGGTGGCATAATATATTTTTTACATATTTGAAAAAAGACATTCAAATGAATATATAAATAAGCAACCGGTGTCATAATAATTTGCGTTTATCCCTCCCACTCTCTATGAACCTCCCCGCCTGGTTTGCGTTTATCCCTCCCACTCTCTTTAGCTACATAGGCTGAGGACCATTTCTGGTCATGCCTCAGCTCCCTCCAGGCATGATCAAGGTTGAACTTGGAGTTGTAAGTATTGTGGAAAATTTGTAATGCAGCAACGATCACATCATCATCATTCTGTCCACTTATCTGCTCCCTCAAAGCCGTAGTGTAGCACCCAACAAACTTGCAGACTTGCTCGTTTATCCTTGCCCACCTCTGCTTGCACTGACCAAGCTTTCTCGGCACTGTCCCAATGAGTAGAGGGCTTGCGTTGTAGTACTCGACTATCCTCCTCCAGAATGCATCGATTTTCTGCTCATTACTTACGATAGGATCCTTACTGGTGTTAAGCCACGCACCAATAAGGATCATATCCTCTTTCGGAGACCATTTCCTCCTCTCCTTGACACCAGACTCATCAGCAAGTTGACTATCGACCGAAAACGGCTCGGGTGAATCAAGGTTTATTGGGGTTTGACTATTTAGGAGGTTAACATAACCAGACATGTTATCCATGGTTATCAAATGCTCCATGTCACTCTAGTAGCAACACAAAGCCTTAAGTAAGCCGAGAAGCATTTAATCAGAGTTGTTTGGAAGGTAAAGAGCACCTAACTAGCATTTAACAGCATTTATTCAACCAAAGTAGACTCCTATTGTATTTAAGTACTATATTTACCAGAACAATTGCATTTAACATCAATCAAATCCTAGTTAAATACAAAACTCAAAACGGGTACGAAAGTAGATAGAAAAGCATTACTTGCGAAGCCATTTCAATAAATGAGGTTTTCCAATTTAATTCAGTCTAACCAAACAACTTAACTAGACAAAAGAGAGTAACAAGACAAATGCATTTACCTTATTATTACAGAGGAAAGACGTTCTCCTTTGACGCCGGTGAAGCCTTTGCAGCGAGTCCTGGAAACATAAGACAAATTCGTCACATTATTTTCATAATTTAGCAGAATAATCAAGCAAAATAACAAAGATTACCTAGCAGAAACACCAACACCAACCCGAGAACTAATAGACAACCAAGCAGCTTCATGACTGCTGAGGACTTCTTTGATAACTCAGACAGTGTCTTCTCCACGACCACCACCTTCTGTTCAGTCTCCTTTACTTGATTCTTAAGCTCCCTCACTCGTGTGTGAAACTCCATCACCTCCTCCATGACCGCCACATCGAACCATTTCCAAATGTGGACTCCTCCATCATCCACATTGGGACACGTGAAGTACCTTCTACCCGGATCCCTACGAGTGTACGATGTTGCAATAACTGGCTCACCACCACAGTAGCATAATATGGGGATTCCTTCATCTGCCTCGGGTTGAGGTTGGTGATGAACTGGCTCTCCAACATTGTAGCTACTCTCACCTTCATCCGCGTACACCTGGACTTCTGCTTCAAGAAGAGACGTTAAGTCAACCGAGGCCGATGACGAGGAAGGCTGGCTGTAGCTATAATCTTGTCCCATTGTCGTTACCCTGCATTTTACAAATATGAAGATAAGCAAACAGACATAAGCAAAACTATCTCAAAACTGGAAAACAGAGTGAACATTTTTTGTTTAAGAACAAAAGAGATTAACCAAAAACTCCGTAAATCAAGATAATTTTTTTTTTATTTCGAAAACCAAATTGTTATCAAACGCTACTCGAATCACAAAGTCCCCAATCTACAAAGGCATACAATCGCCAAACAGTGTTTTACCCTAATTTTTTTCAAACCCAAATCGAATCTCAAATAAATCCTATCGGGTGAAAGCCACAAAATCGAACCCTATAATCTTAAATTAACTGATTAGATTGAGGTACAAGGGAAGGCAACGAGTGAGGTACAAGGGAAGGCAACGATTTAGTATTAAACCCAAATTTTTTTCAAACCCTAATCGAATCCGAAAATCCCAAATCGATTGAAATCCACGAAACCCTAATCGAAAACAAGATGAAAGAGACCGGAGATGGATTGAGATAAGCCCACTATTTACCTAGTTCGTGCGAGGGAGATAAATCGCCGTGGTTCGTCGAGTAGAGACAATCGCCAGAGAATCGCCTTCTTTTCTCTCTCGGTTTTTTTTTCTTTCGTCGGTCGAGAATGAAGTCTGCGAAAGTCGATACCAAAACACGTGAGATGCTTGAGCCATTCACCGAATGCCACGTTGCATAAGGATCAAGTCCTAAAAATCCTAATATACGGATCAATCCTTACTCAAATTAACCAAACTAATAATATAATACTCTTCCTAATCTATGTTTTCGCGCTAAGGATTCCTAACGTTCTACCATTGCATGTGGTCTAATGAGGTGGGGTTCAGGGTGAGGCCCACATTTTTTAAAAAAAAAAAACTATTTTTCCTCTCATTTTTGCAAGAGACAACTCTTCTACTATTCGCGGACTCCACTAACATAACAGTTCACGATTGATTGATTTTTTTTAATCGGCCAAAAAAAAATTTAAGAATTTTTTTAAAATTTGCCGATAATGATGCTCTAATGAACAATCTAAAAGAAGAAAAATTAAGCGGATAAAAGAAGAAGACATAATTACACAAGTTCAAATTTTAATATATACATATATGTTACTGTATATATGTTTAAATATAACATATTTATTTTATTATAATTTGGACATATAAAATTTAAAATTAAAATTAATTATTTGAAGTGAATAATACAATCTTAAAGTTATTAAAATTTTATCATTGAATATGATTTAAATTTTAATAATTTTATTTATGCACATAATATAGGAAAATACCTAGTCTTATTATATAAACGCAATGTTCCATGCAGCTTCGTTTCTTCTACCATTGGAAATTACCAAAAGAAAAAAAAATAATTCTTAAAGAAGAAAGGTCTTAAAGTTTCTTAAAATAATACTTTTGCTCCTTTTGCGGACCTAACGTGAAGACTTATTATCAACACTAGGTAATTGCCCGCGCTACGCAGCGGGATTTTATTTTACTTTTTAATCAAATAATTAAATTTTGTTACTTTTGTAAATTTACTTTATACTGTGAAACTTTAACAAAATATTTCAAATTATAGCTAACTCTAATATAAACATTTTACAAAATAGCTTTTACATTTTAGATAGATAACATTTCATTTAAAGAGTTTCTATTTATTTTCAAATAAAAAAATAAATATTTTATTTTTGATTATCTTTCGTTAGTTCAAAATTTTGTTTGTACAATAGTTTATAAATTATTTTTCATACTTTTAATTTTAAAACAACATATATTAATTGAAATGCTACACATTAAAATATACAACAAAATTCTGAGAAGGTGTTTATTTTATTTATACAGTTTTAGCTTTGTTAACAAAGATAAATCATTAAATTATTATATTTCTTAAATATTATTTTATTATATAAAATTCTTAAATATTTTTCACTATTTATGTTTTACTATGTTGTATAAATTGTTTCTATTTCTGTTTTCTATGATAATTTTTGTCTCACTTTTTTTTTTAGTTGAATTTTTTTTTTGAATTTTTTTTATTAGTTAAAGTTCTAATTATGTCCTTAGCTTGAAGTTTTGTCAGTATAATTCTCTTATTTACATCACTATGACAAACATATGGTTTTTATTAAGATCTGCCGGTAAACTTTTCTTATCATCTTTGGCATCACAGTAGCCCTTTTCCCAAAAAAAAAAAAAAATGTATGATCACAATCGTGTAAAAACATCTCTAACAAGCCTGTAAGAGTAGATAAATAACATGTACTTTAAAACATCTCTTGTAAGCCTATACATTTAGTTTCTTTTTTCATCTTATCATATTTTTTTCACTCATGGTTGGGTTTCCAGAGATATAAGACTGAAGCTTTAAGGAATCTTTGTTCATCGAAACCTAAAAGAAATCACAAATTGTGAATTCTCGGTGACTAAAATGGAGAAAGAGGAGACACCCGATCCGGTAGGACCATTTTGCTCCTTGTCCTTGGAGATATAATGATATTCCCGAATGTTATGTAGTAAGGAATGTACCACCATGGAACATTAATGAACAGCTGAAACATACCCCCAAAACTTATATTAAGATTTTAAATTTTTAACTCTAACTATGATTAAAATAAATATTGATGTCTTTACTTCTTTAGCGACAAAATCAGGATAATTGTCTTCGAACTGCTTAACAGCAAGTCTGATAAATTGCCACAACAATCTCTTACCGAGCCCTGGCGCGTTCCTGTAGTCACTGACGAACACGAACGATGATTTAGCCTCGGGGCTAAAGTCAAGAGACCTCACACACTTCTCTTGGAACTGAATCCTCCACTTGAGGAACTTGTTAAACTTCTCTTTGTCTGAGAATATATCCTTGTTCTGGAACTCACCGTACGAGCTGTAGATCACAACGTGTCCTTGCTTGTCGACTCCGTGAGTGAACACCATCTTCTCGAACTCGGCTCCTTGAAGATCTTCAGACAGGAGTTCGTCGATGTTGTACTCTTTGCGCTACTGGATGGTGTTTTTCAGCATGGTGAAGGCTTCTTTGACCTTGAAGTCGCGGGCTCGGAGGAACTTGAGGAGGATGACGTTGGATCTTTCATCCTCGAGAAGTGGGATGCCCCAGATTGAGACTTCTTCTGGCTTTACCGAGACAGATGTCTCTGGGAGGGTGATGGAGACGATAGATTCTGCGATAGCTTCCACGGTTTTGGTGGCTTCTTCTATTTCAGCAGCGAAGGCCTTTTCGATTGTTACCAATTCTTATTTCTCTTCTTCTTTCTTTATCTTCGTGGTGTCTGGAGCAACCGCGCTACGCTGCGGAGATTTTTTTTTAAAAAAAATTATAAAAACATTATTTTTATATTTAAAAATTTCAGATTGTTAAATTTTAGGCAAAACTACTAAAAGACACTAAAGTATATTTTTGACTAAAGAACATATAACGAAACAAATGATATAAAAAGTTCCATAAAAATAAAAGACTATTATATCTTTAATTGATTATAAATATAAATAATATAAAATAAAAAATATGTTTTTCAGTACAATGTTTTTTTTGTTTTTTCAAAACAAAAATTTGAACTCTTTTTATAAATTTTTATTTTAAATCAAAAATTTATTATAAAATTACTTTAAATTTAAAATATAATTTTGTAAGAAATCATAAATTCCTTCCCAATACTCCATCCCTCGAATCAAAATCATAAGTATATATTAATTAATGTTAAGGTATAAATTTACTTTTATCTTTTTAGTTAAATATTTTAAGTTATTAACCTTTGTATGCTATGTTTATGATAAAAAAATTTTAGTGATATCCTAAAGAAGTTATCTTAAATTTTTATCGTAAGTTTTTTTTTGTCAAATAAATATCAATAGTTGGTATTATATTTCACTTTTTAAGCATCTTTATATATTTTATGATATTTTTTAGAAGATGTAACTTGTTTGTTATGTATAGTTTTTTTTTGTTGATGACAAAAAAAAGTTTTGTTTTGTATGCTATTATGTTTGGTGACATTTTTTTTTATATCTTAAAGACAGGTGATACATATTTTCTCTATTTTTCTGGTTTTTCTTCCAATGCAAGTTCTGAGATATTTTTAATCCAATCTGAAACAAAAAAAAAATATAGGCCTTAAGTAATAAATTAAAAGTTTAAGTTATTAAAACTGTAATTTACAGTTAAGAATTACAATATCCTTAAAACTTATAAAAATATTGATTCTGAAAATTATCTTTCTATTTCATTTTATATAAGAAAAAAAAAATTAAAATCTTTATCATGTTATATGTTCAAAACACTTCTTAGAACTTATTTTTCCTTTCATACTTTTTGGTAGAACACATTCCGGATTATCATGGCTGCAGATATGTTCGTATAAAAAATTTGAGGAAAAGTCTGTCGTGGACTGCACCTCCCACTCAGAGATTAGTCATGTGTTTTTAATAAACCCCGTTTAACTCTTTGTTTTTCTTTTCACATGCTAACAACAAAACAGAAAATATAAACCAAAAAAGAAAATACAAATTGTAGGCCCCGTGCAAATGTTTCTTAGGTTTCTGCTCAAGCCCGCCTGGTCTCTCTCCCTGTTCAATTCATGTCTTCTTTCTTTTGTCTTTAACGAGAGGTTTCTTTCCTTGGTTCTTTTATGTCGATGCTCTTCAACTCTGAGAGAGAAACTATAACAGAGGCAAACTCAGTTCTTAATCACAGTCAAAATAGCATCTAATAACGGTCATAAACATTGAACAGAGAGGGAGACCAGGAGGGCTTGAGCAGACATAAACATTGAATCTCAGTTTCACATCTTTGACCATTCTTTAACGTCTGCAAAGTAATGAAAAAGTAGTTTAGTGTCAGCTATTTTTACATTACTAAAAATGCAATAGTGAGTATGATGTGCCAAAACATGAGAAAGATCAAATAAGCAATAATGAGTAAGATGTAAAAATTAACGTAGCTTGCGTCTACCATTTTTCGTAGACTCTCTGTTTGAAACATTTGGCCTCATCAAAGTATGAGACAAGAACTTTAATTTTTATTTTTTTCCATAAGCATGTTTGTGGATCAAGAGCTTGGTTTTGTGTTTACATCAAGGACTTTTGCTATCAGTTCAAAGCCTAATGTACATTTAAGATTTGTGGATACATTTCTCATCAGGTCTTTTTTTATTTATCAACTCATAAGATTTCTCTTATTAAAACCGAACATCAATAAGTGAAGTCACAAGCAGCTGCATATACATATATATAGACAGTAGTACTTCGTATGCACCAATGTCAGGAGATGTTTCTTCAAGAAAGTCTGCTACTTTCTGGCTTAATTTCACATCACCATGACCGGCACAAGAACAACAAGACCTTTCAAAATCTCAGGCACATCACAACACCACAGATCTGCCAATCTGTCTTGTTATCACATCAGCACATCCAGTTTCACCATACTCCCTAATCACACTCGTTAAGTATCGCATTCGTGCACATGTGGTTACACCATTAGATAACTTCAACCTCATCATAAACTTACCACCTGCAAAAAAAATAACGAAGAGTCAAAAAGAAACCTTTAAACTGAAATCTAGATAAGAAAAAAATCAAACATACACAGTCGGTTCTTGCGATGAACAACAAACCAAGCCACTTGAGACTAACATCAAGACCTTCTTTAGAAGACGTATCGCTATCAATCTCTTCCGCAGATTTCTTTGCGAGCTTTTCAATCTCAAAATCAAATTCCGATCTTAGAAAGAAGACATCGACAAACAAAACTCATTACATCAAAAATAATTATCTGGGGATGTGGAGAAATAAAATATTTCAATTGGGTTTTCAACTTTTTTCAGTTAATGACATGTCAATCTCTTATGTTCTTAAAAATCTGATGTGTCACACTCTTGAAAGAACCTAGCCTTATTATTGTGGGGATTTTGCAAGCGCGACGAAGTTTCACTCCGCAAAATTTATTTGTTTCACAAAAGAAAATTACCGTATAAAAGACAATTCGAGGAAGACTAATCCAGAAAAGAAAAAAAAAACATCTCAAGTCTTTAACCTAATTACCAGAAGAGGAGCAGAGGTGTCTTCCAAAGGTTTGAACTAATGGATTCACAGACCGAACAAAGCTCCGGCGATTCCATTCCGACATCAGTCATAGACATACATCGGTTAACTTCAAAAGATATTGGTCCGAAGCATCTAACAGAATCAGCTGGTTCAAAGTCATGTTGCATTGTGAGAATCCCACAAAGCCTCGCACAAATCAACCTCAAAGCCTACGAACCCAAGATAACCTCCATTGGTCCTTACCATCACGGCAAAGAACATTTCAAAATAACGTAGCAACACAGAATCATATTCTTGAAGTTTTTCGTTGCTAAGGTGGAAGAAAAGGGAACTAGTCCCCAAGAATTAGTCAAAGCTGTATCGAGACTGGAAGCAGTTATAAGAAGTACTTACTCCGAGGATCTTTGTTTACATCCTGATAAATTGGTTGAGATGATGGTCCTTGATGGTTTCTTTATCCTCACGTTGTTCTTGGTAGTTTCTGGGGAAGTTGTTTACACTAATCATGATGATCCGATTTTCAGTATGCCATGGATTTTGCCGTCCATTAGAGCTGATCTGCTCCTTTTGGAAAACCAGGTTCCTTATATCCTTCTCCAAACTCTTCTCAAAACATCAGAGTTAATTACTTGTAGCGGTTTAAACGAGATAGCGTTTAAATTCTTCAACTACTCGTTACATAAACCAGATGCGTTTTTGGCAAAACATTATAGTCTTGAAGCAAAACATCTTCTTGATTTGATACGTATGGCTTACGTTCACGTTCCTTGTCAAAGAAGCATCAAAGAGAAATGTCTCACGTTGGGTGATGATGATTTTCTTGGATTCGTTTTATCAGCCAAGAAGCTTCATCTTCGGGGAATAAGAATCAAACCGGGGAAGAACACAGGCTCGATCTTAGATATAAGTTTTGGCAACGGTGTGCTTCATATTCCTCCGCTAGTTTTGGATAACTTTACTGCCTCCTTCTTTCTAAACTGTGTCGCATTTGAGCAGTTAAATGAACATTCATCAAACCACATAACGAGCTATGTTGCCTTCATGGCTTGTCTAATAAACGACGAGAGTGATGCAGCGTTTCTTGGCGAAAGAAAGATTCTCGAAGACTATTTTGGAACAGAGGAAGAAGTGTCTCGGTTTTTTAAAAGCGTTGGTAAAGATGCTGCACTGGACCTAGAGAAGAGTTACTTAGCGAAGGTGTTTGAAGGAGTTAACGAGTATACTTCTAAAGGGTTCCATGCTTATTGGGCAGAGTTTGTTCATACACACTTCGATAGTCCGTGGACATTTGTGTCATCGTTTGCAGCCTTGCTGCTTCTTATGTTTGCAGCTTTGCAGGTCTTCTTTGCAGCTTATAGTTATTTCCGTCCTCCACAAGGAATGTGAGGGGTTGCTTCTTAAACATAAACACATTGAATAAAATTTTTATATTTAGTTGTGATTCCTTTGATTTTAAATTCTTCCCTGCTGTTTTTTCTTTGAACTTTAATTGATGATTTTAAAAGAGATACTAGATTTTGACCCGCCCTTAAAAAGGGCGGTATATTTTTTATTGGAAAATTTATTTTACGTAATAAAAATTATGATTTTTGATAAATTATATATCTTTACTTTTTATGACTTATTTTTTGTTATTTTAAGTATGACTAAATTTTTAAAGACTCTTGATAATTCTAAACCGTAATATGATTTTATTTATTGAACCTGAAGTTAAGCTTATTTTATAATGATTATTTTTTTAATTTAAATCATATATTTTAAATTTTCAACACTCTCAGTATTCAAAAATTTATTTGTGCGCTTCAAAATATTTTCTATAATTTTATTAAATTGAGTTTATGTGATTTTTTTTTTATTTTAAATGAAAATATTTTTAAGAAGTTGAGATAATTCAGACACGTATTATGATTTTGTTGATTTAATCATTTGTTATTTCAACTTGATTTTATTTTGATGTTTCATTTAATAAATGCATTCAAATAATTAATAATGGAAAGAATTTTTGGAAAGATATGGCGTAAATATTGAAGAAACACATTTTTTAAAAAAGTTAAGAACTGAATTATTAAATACTCTTTAATTTAATTGCAAAATAATGATTTTTTAGTGATTGCAAATATTGCCAGCAAAAAGGTACATACAATATTTGTAATTAATTGGAAAAGTCATGGCTATATTCATAAGAAATATTTTGCTTTAATAGTATAGATGTTCATGCCTAACTAATTTTATAAACTGATAAAAGACTTTTTATTTAGTAAAATAATTATATTAAATAAAAAAATAAGTGAAAATAAATGTAAAACATTTTTATTTTTTTTTATTTAATTTATTATTTTATTCATAAAAATGGCTTTGAATAATATTTTTGGTTACACTATTTACCACCGGTTGAAACTAAAACAATTTTTGTTTACTAAATTAAACATTTAACCATATACAAAATTTAGTTATTTACATTTTTTGTTTTAATAATTGACACAAAATCTATATTGATTAACTTATAAATAAAAATCTACACTATTATTATGGTAATATAATTAATGATGTGTATTATCGTTAAGATAATATAATTAATAAAATTATCAAGCTAACTGAAATATAGAAATAAAATTAATATAATATTACTATTCATGTTTCCAAACAACTTTCATTTTGAATATTAACTTGTTTCCAAACATCTACAAAATGTACTTCAACTTTAATAATATAGATTTTGGGTTCACTGGTAAACCTCTAGATTCATCAACCAATAATATTTTATTTTTCATATTCAGTATCTTTTAAAAGGAAAAAAAAATACTGTCGAATTATATTATATTTTTTTAATTAAAATATAAAAATAAATAAAAAATTATAGTAGTTGAAAATAAAAAGTTATTTTTTAATACCGTCACCAAAACACTAAATCCTAATCCCAAAATTCTAAACCTTAAAACGCTTGGATAAACCGTAAAACTTTGGATAAATCATAAATCCCTGAATTTTTTAAAAAATATTTTTAACACATTCAGCAAAACACTAAACTCTAGATACTAAATTCTTGGATAAATCCTAAATCCCTTGGATTTATGATTTATTCAGGACTTTGTGATTTATCCAAAAGTTTAGGATTTATGATTTGGGCTTAGGGTGTAGCGTTTGTTGTAGATAAGTTAATTACTTCGTATATACAAAATTAATCTAGTTTAAATATATCCCAATATATTAACATCTTAATCTTTTGTATAATAGGATAAAGCCAATTTAAACTAAAAACATCAACAGAAAAGAAAAATTAAAAGATTTGCCCTGGCTGGAAGTCCCTATCGAACCATCTATCTGATCCAGATGGTCGTATAGTTCTAATTAGGAAAGATCCACTAAAAGTCCATCTCTTGTCACAGTCTAGACAGCACCTAACCTGTGTGATTACCATCCCAAACCTTCCCTCTATCTACTACACTGCTGTTTATGCCTCCAACTTAAGTGAAGAAAGAGCTGATCTGTGGAGTGAGTTGCTTCAAAATCAAATAACGTTTGATCTGGATAACAGCAATTGGGTGGTTGGAGGAGATTTAAATCAGATACTATTCCCTTTGGAACACTCCAATCCGTCTGTTGATTTCACTGATAACTTGATGTATCAAGCTCAAGATTGTCTCCTCCAAGCTGGCTTGTTTGATCTCTGCTACCTAGGGCCCTGTCATACATGGACAAATAATCAGCCTGATAGCCCAATAGCGAAGAAACTGGATCGACTGTTAGTAAACAATAACATTCTCTCTGCCTATCCTCATGCTATAGCCTCTTTCCTTCCCCCTGACCTATCAGACCATACTCCCTGCCTACTAAACCTCGCCCTTAACCTCCCCACCTCTGGTTCCTACCCATATAAATTCCAAAACTATCTAACCAAACACCTGGGGTTTGCTCAGGTGATCAAAGATGCCTGGATTCATTCTGGAAGTGTTAGCCAAACGATCGCTCAGCTGTGTTGGAAGTTAAAACAAATAAAGAGTGAATTAAAGAAACTGAATAGAGAGAACTACTCAAACATTCAACAGAGAGTTATTGAGACTCATAGTTTGCTACAACTTGTGCAGGTGCAGGCTTTGCAGGATCCTACTCCAACAAACTTCCAAGCGGAAAGAGAACTTCACCATAAGTGGAATTTTCTAAGTGAGATAGAAGAGCTGTACTTTAGACAAAAGTCACGAATAAACTGGTTGAGAGAATGAGACTTAAACACTACTCACTTCCATAGGATGTGTCTGGTCCGCGCAAGCTACAATGCAATACGAGCATTCCTCACTTCCTCTGTAGTCTGGATTACTGACCCTGTGGAAATGAGCGAGTATGCGGTTGCACATTTCCGCTCAGTTCTAGGACCTTTGTACTTGCCACCAGCTACTGTCTCCCCACCTCAATGGTTTCGAAGTTTGCTCAACTGTGTAGTCTCTCTGTGTCAGTGCTCTCAGATGGTGATGATTCCTACTCCTGCAGAGATCAGAAAAACAATGTTCAGACTCAACGCAAACAAGGAGCCGGGCCCGGATGGTTTAACATCAGATTTTTTAAAGCAGCTTGGGATTCGATTGGGGATGATGTAATCAATGCGGTGACTCACTTTTTCAACTCTGGATTCCTTTCCCCATCAGCAAACGCCACAATCCTCTCAATGGTTCCAAAGTTCCCTGGAACATCAAAAGTGACAGAGTTCAGACCTATATCTTGTTTGAATACTATCTACAAGGTGATATCTCGACTTATGGTGAAAAGACTTAAACCTATCCTTCCAAGCATTATTTTACCATGTCAAACAGCGTTTGTTGAAGGGAGATTGCTATTAGAGAATATTGTTTTAGCTAGTGAGTTAATCAATGGGTATCACAAGGATAAAGGCACAAAAAAGATTACCATAAAAGTTGACATTGCGAAGGCATTTGATACCCTGTCGTGGAACTTCCTCTTCTCATGTCTCCAAGGCTTGCGAATCCCCTACAAGTATCTGCATTGGCTGAGTTCATGTATCTGCACAACAAACTTCATGGTTGGTTATAAGGGAACTGTTAATGGCTATTTTAAAGGCACACGAGGCTTGAGACAAGGTGATCCCTTATCACCATATCTCTTTGTCTTAGCCATGAACTGTTTATCTCATATGCTTAATAAGGTCGCTTCCCAATCTCGGCTCAAATTTCACCCAAAATGTAAGAAAATCAAGCTCACGCACATGTCGTTTGCTGATGATCTACTAATCTTCATTGAATGGAACATTGAATCAATTCAATGTGTTCTTCAAGTATTGAAAGAATTTGAGGACCGCTCGGGATTAGCTGTAAGCATGCAAAAAACAAGTTTCTATGCCTCAGGACTAACTGAAGATGAAATCAATAGAATTCAGGTCTCAATTGGAATGGCGTGTGGGAACTTACCCTTCCGATACCTTGGTGTGCCTATGAACTCGAGGAAACTGTCTCTTGCAAGTAGTGAGCCCCTTCTTCACCAGATAAAGACTCGCTTCTCCTCCTGGTCAACAAAAATGCTATCATTTGCTGGAAGATTAGTACTCATCAAAACAGTGATTGCAGGGATTACCAACTTTTGGTGTTCCTCCTTTGTCCTTCCTAAGGCTTGCATCAATAAGATCAACTCCATGTGCAGTACATTTCTATGGAGAGGAAACTTAGAAGCCCACAACTCGGCCAGGGTTGCTTGGATGACAGTCATAAAGCCAAAGGAGGAAGGTGGTCTTGTGGTGAAGGATCTTCAGACGTGGAATAAGGCGTGCTGTCTTCGACTGGTGTGGTTACTCTTCTTCAGACCAGAATCGGTGTGGGTTTCCTGGTTCAAGGAGGTCATTCTCAAAGGATCAATATCAAACTACTGGACTGTAAGAAGTTCTCAGAGTTTCTCTTGGTTAACAAACAAGCTACTGAAACTGAGGCAAGTTGCTTACCCTTTTATCCGAAAGTGCATTGGTAATGGAGAGAGCTGTAAATTTTGGAGCGACAATTGGAGTCCGTTTGGAAAACTTCAAGACTACTTGGAAGGAGGGAGATCAAGACTTGGAATTCCACAGAATGCGACATTAGCTTCCCTGCATTGTAATGGAGTGTGGCATCTGCCTGCAGCAAGATCAGAGAATCAGTTGCAAGTCCTCTCCTTTATTACTACAATTCAATTCACAGATGAACCGGATGAGTACGAGTGGTAAATATTGGGGAAAGTCTCAAGCAAATTTAAGACAGGTGAGGTGTATAAGCACTTGTTTGGCAGTGGACCGGTGGAAGCTTGGACCAAAGCGATCTGGACTTCTAGAGGTATTCCGCGACAGAACTTCCATGGGTGGTTGGTTGTACTCAATCGGCTTCCAACTAGAGACAGACTGATAGATTGGGGCTTGCAAACGCCAACTCTGTGTCTTCTGTGTAATAGTGGGGATGAATCTCGAGATCATCTCTACTGGGATTGCTCCTTCTCTTTTGACCTCTGGGTAATGGTAGCAAACAGATGCCGAATTACTCCTGCTCGAACTTGGTTGTCTTCTCTGAACCAGATGGCGACTTTGACTACTCCATCATCGGCTCGAGCCCTAACACTTCTTGGCTGGCAATAGACACTCTACTGGATCTGGAATGAAAGAAATCAAAGACTGCATGCATCGCGCTTCCGATCGGTGGATACTCTCTTCTCGATCATCGATCAACAACTCAAGAACAAGATCAGTAGCTTCAGACAGGACAATCCTAGACGATCCCCCGAGATGTTACAGCAGTGGCTGCGATAGCTTCTGATCTCTCAACACCATCTTCCCACTAACTCTCTCAATTGTTTCGACTCTCTGATCTTTCCCAAACGGAGCACTCCCTGAAACGACGAAAAGTGTCGATCACCAAACTACTTGGGCCTCTGGGCAAGGTTCTTCACTAATGGACTTTACCGGGTCACTAAAGGATATGGGTTCTAAAATATGAGTTTTCTATTGGGCTTTTGGGCTTTCTATCTATCTAGAGCAAGTGTGCTTTTGTAAACCTTTTATTTCTGCATTTTAATATGAAGCCAGTTTTAAAAAAAATAAATTAAAACTTTAAGCAAAAGAGTATAAGGAAAGCACGCTGAATCAGTTACACAACCGTTGGAACAATTTTGGAATATTCTTAATTTACATTTTTATAATATATATATAATATCCCAGATTTCCAGTAATTTTGGTATATCAATATGTTTTTTGTAGATAAGTTAATTACTTCGTATATGCAATTTTGGAAAATTTGATTTCTGAGTTTTACTATTTATTTATTTGGAACTGACAAAACTATACAAACGGTCATTTTATACCTATCTATTTGCACTCATTTTAGTTACTTTTATGAATTGCTAGTATATTTTAGTATAATGAACAATTTATAACTACATTTTATTTGAATACAGTTAAACTATTATAAAATATAGCAAATCTATATGAAAAAGTGAAAGATTTGCTAAGATTTTTATCTTGCAAACAGAAATATTTAAGGATATTTACGATTTAAGACTATGATATTTTGTATCTTTTTGTTGATAATTTGAATACTTTAATATTACAGCAAAAAAAAAATCAAACTAAATGAGAGTGATAATTTGGCATTCATATTACAAAAAAAAATTATCAAATTAAATTGCCGTAATTGTAATGTTTGTTACAATTTTGTTAAATATTCAATATCTATCTATATATATAAGAGTTTTCTCTCTTCTTATGACATGTGGAAGGGGGATTTTTTGACATGTGTCCTCTTTTTTTGTGTTTTTTACATTTTAAGTCCTTTTACTTTTAGATTATTACAATTTGTCTCATTATTTTCTAATTATGCACTATCTAATCTTTTTTATACTAACCATAATTTGATAATCCATTTATTTTTAAAATTTCAAAATAAATATAAATATATAAAAATTAAAAAAATATATTTTACATATTTAATTTATTCACAACTAAAAATAACATAAATTACTGTATTTTATTATTTTTTTACTCTATTGTATTTTTTTACAATTATATGTTTATTTTATTAATTAATGCGAAAATAAACTAGAAACACAACTCATGATCGAAACATAAAATTTATATAATCATAGAAAAAAACAAAATGTCAAAGACACATTAACTAAGTAAATGTTTCGAACTAAAACGATATAAAGAACAAAAATTAACTTAGCTCACTTTATCATAGATTTTTTTGGTTATAACAAGGAGATGTCGGATTCGTCCAAAAAATACAAGGAGATGTCGAAAAGAGTAGAAAGATAAACTCCGAGACAAAACATCTTTCCAATACAAAGAAACACGATTGAAAACCAATACAAAGAACCAAGAAAGCGTGTTAGAACAAGAATATTCAACAGAAAGCAAAAATCGCCATGAAACAAGAAAACAAATATTTAACACACCATAAGCGCATCCACCAGCTAAGATGTACGAAACACCTCACAAACTAAACAAGCACGGAAAAAACGTTCATACCAGCAAAGAACCACAAAACTCTAGATAAAAAAGATTAAAATTCTGAGAATATAACTTCGCACACTTATACTAAAAAAGCAGGGGAAGTAAACATACAACCTGAAGGAAGGAGGATGAAAGTTAACCACCAAGAAGCCAAAGCCCAAACTTGATACCAGACACAACATTATAAATCTACAGAGCTTACACGGAGAAAATACTATTTAAACTTGAAATCGCAAATTTGGCAAAAGAGAGAGCCACTAGAGATGCGAGCAGTGATGAAATCAGCAAATCATGGAGCCAACCTCAAACTATGAAATAGAGCATAAAAGTCTAATGATCAAAAACCAGATCTTGAAAAACCAACCGAACAAGAATTATCGACGGTAAGCTAACGAAGAAGAAATCAACATCAAAGACGACTAGACTATGATCCAACATAAGGAGATGCACTTCCTAACATCAACAAAAATCTTAAGTAAAAACAGGAGCAGCCAATATTGACCGAAACAAACTATAATGCTGTGAGTAAGAACCACACTACATGAAACTTATAAACTCAATTTATAACAAATACCAAACAATCTGAGGAAGAACAAACACACAGAGGTGAGTATTTTTTCGGTGAGGGTGAGAAGGAAAGCACACGAAAAAGGTAAACGGAATACATAGATAGTGATAGCTAATGTCAAAATATGAAGAAAGAACACAAAACATCTCAAAGAATAATATTCAAATAATTCAAATAAAAAATAAATACAATTTATAACGTTAAACTGTTAATCTTAAAATAATAAATACAAAGTTATTGAAATTTAATATGCTTTACATCAGAGGCTTAACTATTATATACAAAACATATTATTGAAAAACATAAACACAATATATATATAAATTTATCACCCATCACGATATAACACAATAAAACATTAAATAATGTTCTTAACAAGTAGAGATGGCCTCATAATTACATTATCTAAAAAAAATTACTCAACAACAACAAATATCAAAATTTCCAAATTCTTAATACTAAGATTTAGGATTAAAAATACACCGTACCAACTTCGAATGTATCTTTACGATCAATATATATTTGATTGGTTAAATTGATATAGCCATAACTTCTTAATTTTGACAAATTCAAAGCGAGAAGAAACTAGCTGTTAATATAACACTTATGATTATTTGAAATTATCATCATAAGCACCGCTCACAAAATATAATTCATTGAAATCGACCTAGAAAAGTCCAAAGCATCAAACTATTATAACACCTTCCCATCAACCCAATATACAAAACTAGGTTCGGGCATAAATCTCGAACCCGAACCGGATCCGAAGTAAAAATAACGGTTCAGCTACGGATTTAGCCAAAAACAAGATCGATTTCATTTACTTTGAGTTTTCGGTTTCATTTTAGTCGATAATTGAAGAGTAATCCGAGCTGAACCGAACAAATACAAAGCTGATAGTGTAAAACGTGACAAAAAAATTCATTTATTCCAAATGAGATGACGCAAAATAAAAGATAAATATAAAATGTCGTTTATATAACTAGAATATATTTATCAATTTAAGTTTTTAAGCATCTTTACTATCATATATAATGATTGATATATGTATATATAATGTGAAAATATTATTTTTTCACAACATAATATATATATATATATATAAATATATATGTATAAACTCTATTTAATATAATCATTGTAAGATGAAGTCCACATTTATAAATTATCTAAATTATAATTTAAATTAATAAGTTTTAATCAAATAATAAATAATTCAGCTATTACACTTTTAAATTGTCATGCATATATTTAAACTTAAAGTTATTTCATAGTAATTTTACAAAGACTACAATTAAATTAATAAATTTTATAAGATCATATATATATTTTGTTTTCTAAAATATTGTTGAGAAATTCTCTAGATTATAAAACTATAGTCAAATCATAACAATACTAGCAAAACCGGTGCGTAGCGCCGGCAAACCCCTAGTTTTGTATATAGTTATCTCCGTGCTAACTAATTCGTTGTGACTTATTTTTTAAAAAAAAAAATATGTCGTGTAAAAATTATAAGAAGGTACTTCAAGATGATGGTAATGTCAATTTTGATGTTTTTTTTTTCCAAAACTCATCGTAATGTCAATTATTATGCTTTTCAAATCTCTAAACATAGAAAAATGTTAGTTTCAAAAAAAAAACATAGAAAAATGTTCTATTGAGTTTTTTAAGCTCGTGTTAGTTGAGTATTTTTTAAATAACTATAAAAACATTTAAATAAATTGATAAGAGGATCATCAAACAGAAAACATGTGTCTTCCTACATGTTGACAAAAGAGAAGTGACAATAGATGAATATCACTGGCATAATTTCCAGCGACAATGGGCAACAATTTGATGTTAATAACCATTAAATGTACGATAGATCTCAGTCCTTCTAATTAAAACTCATAAAAGCAGATGGAAGAAGCTTGGGCAAAGATTCAACAAACCACCATTTAAATAACCATTATATACAAAGCTTTAACAATATGGCTGTGGGTAGTAGAGCTCCCACTCCCGGTCAAGGCGGGATGGTATTGCAAGTAGAGGAAGTGAAATCAGTTTCAGAATTATCCAATCTTGGTCTCTTAGTCACCACATGTGCATAAATGTTAAAAAACATCTCTTAAGAAATACCAGTTTTCAGATGGAGAGAAAGAAACACAACAATTCCGAGTTATGCCCAAAGGTTTGTCGCACAAACGAAAAAAATATCTATCAAAGCCGAATTAACAAATCCGAGTAGAACTGGAAGAGAAACTCAATATATATTGGAAGAAAAAATAGAAAAGATCAAAAGAAAAAAGAAATATATTCAGTGGAATAATAATGATAATTAAAAGCATATATTAAAAACAATCCAGTGGCATAAAAAAGTAATTATTTTTGAAACAAAAGAGCACTTCAAAAAAAGACCTTATGTTTTAATAGTATTGATGATTGCATTAGTAAACATGTAATTAAATAATAAAAGAATAGCTGGGTTGCGTATTCTTCCACGGAGTGGGATGTGTCACTGTCAACTAGATATACTTCAATTTCTATAACGAAAACTGAAAATTTTAAATAGATGAATTGCTGAAATAGACCAGACCAGAAGTTATGAAACTGAACCAATGAAGGTCTAAAATAAAAGTTGGAGTCTGTCACACAACACATATCCTAGACAATAAAACCAAACTAAAATGCCGGTTATAAGGAGGGGGAAACAAGAGGTGCAATCGCTCTGGGACCCTAATCAAGGGCGGACCTACTTAAAAAGTGATGGGGTCAACTGATAACAGTAAAAATATAAAAATATTCAATTTGTAAGCTATGTTTATAATTCAATCATGGCCAGGTGGTAGGAAAGTTGACAAATTATATGTTTGGGATTCAAAGTCTGAGTTTTATTGATGAAATAGATGAGTATATATACTCAAAGAAAAGGAAAAACCAAAGCTAATGTAAAATAGGAAAGACTAACAATGATTATTATCGTAAACTATTTAGAAAACCATATCCTAAGTTATATAGGAGTTCTTTACTCCAATACCCTCCCTCAAGTTGGAGCATGGATGTTGTTAATGCCCAACTTGAAAAGAAATGCATCGAACTCTTTTCGTCCAAGAGCCTTGGTTAATATATCTGCAAGCTGGTCATGAGTGGAGACATGAGTAGTTCGAATGACTCCCTTGGTGATTTCATTTTGAACAAACCGGCATATGATCCCCATATGTTTAGTTCGCTCATGTAGAACAGGATTAGCACTGAGATGGATAGCTGACTTGTTGTCGCAGCAAATGAGCATTGGTTCCTTATGATCGATACCAAGTTCGCGGAGAAGTTCTTTGATCCAAATAAACTCCTTAGTCATTGACTTCAACGCACGAAACTCTGCTTCCGTTGATGACAGAGACACACAATCTTGTTTCTTCGTTTTCCAAGAAATTGGAGAGATCCCAAACTGCACAATCCAGCAAGTAAGTGAGCGACTAGTTACTGGACAAGCACCCCAGTCCGAGTCACACCAGCCGGTCAATGAAAGCGTAGTGTTGGCGCGGAAGAGAATACCATGTCCGATAGTTCCTTTTAAATATCGGACCACCTTTAATGCGGCAAGCCAATGTTCTTCATGTGGTTGTTGCATGAATTGTGTTAGAATATGTACGGAATATGCCAAGTCTCGTCGCGTAGCCAATAGGTAAATGAGTATGCCAGTAAGCCGTCGAAAACGTCCTGGGTCTGCTAGAAGTAAGCTTTCCGTTTTGGCAAGCTTGTGATTCTGATCCATCGGTGAGCCAGCTGGTTTACTACCAAGAAGCCCACACTCTGTAATAATATCAATTGTATACTTCCGTTGATAGAGATAGATTCCTTGGGGTCCTCGAGCAACTTCCAAGCCTAGAAAATACTTGAGAGCACCCAAGTCCTTCATATAGAAACAAGTTGAAAGGTAGGCTTTGAATGATAGTATTGCCTTTGATGAATCTCCTGAAATAATTAAGTCATCGACATATACAAGGATCCGAAGTGTGATCTTATTTCTTGAGTAGACGAACAGGGAGTGATCTGAGTGCGTCTGAGAGAATCCATATTTCAAAAGAGCATCAACGAGCTTGGCAAACCAACAGCGAGGCGCCTGTTTCAAGCCATAGAGTGACTTTCGGAGACGACAAACTCGACTGTCATTTAGTTTGTCAAAGCCGAGAGGCGTCTTAATGTATACTTCATCTTGAAGTTCTCCATGAAGAAAGGCGTTGTGCACGTCCATCTGATGAATTTCATGATTCTTCTTTACTGCAATATCAAGAAAAATAAGGACTGTAGTCATCTTTGCCACCGGAGAGAATGTTTCTGTATAGTCGAGACCTTCTGTTTGATTATTTCCTAACACAACGAGATGGGACTTATGCCGTTCTATTGTACCATCAGCTCGGAGTTTAATTGTGTAAAGCCACTGAGTTCCAAGAGCCTTCTTGCCTGGTGGCAATTCTTGTAAATCCCAAGTATGGTTACGTTCTAGAGCATCTATCTCTGATTTCATTGAATCTCGCCAGACCTTGTATTTTATAGCTTCCCGGAAGCTCTTTGGCTCAATATTTATTGTTAGAGCAATAATAAAGCTGCGATGGGAAGAGGAGAAACGATCATATGATAAGTAATCAGATAAGGGAAAGATTGAACCTGAAGACGGCTGTGGCGTGGATGATGGAAGAGAAGAAGTGAGGACAGGGATTGTAGTAACGGTATTGACGACATAATCACGTAGTCGAGTCGAGGGGATTCGTGTGCGCTGGCTGCGTCCCAAGTTTTCTGTAATTGCAGCATCTTCGACTTGAGTGGTTGATGTCTCTGTTTTATCTTTAAGATGCTCTGTTTCTATATCCTCTGTTTGCGTCTCAGTGGATATATCAATATTTTCTGTTTCTGAATTTTCTTCGTTGTAAGTATGTGTCACAGACGGCCCTATGATCTGATTTTCTTTAACTTGGAGAGTAGTCTTATTTTTAAAATAAGGAAAAACATCTTCCTGGAATTCAACATCCCTTGATATAAAAACTGTTTCTTGCTCTATGTCAAAGAGTTTCCAGCCTTTAGTACCGGTAGGATATCCGAGGAGTATACATTTGCGACTGCGTGATGAAAATTTATCTCCCTTCGTATTTTTGTTATGAGCGTAAGCTAAACACCCCAATACTCGCAGGTGACTCAAACTCGGAGGCTGGCCGTGAAAAATTTCATACGGGGTTTTATTTTTGAGCAAGGCTGATGGTGTGCGGTTGATGAGATGTCCAGCGGTTAACACGCACTCTCCCCAAAATTCTGTTGGTAAGTTTGCCTGAAATCTCAGGGCCCGTGCAATGTTGAGAATATGTATGTGTTTCCGCTCCGCTCGTCCGTTCTGTTGCGGTGTGTGAACACAAGATGTTTCATGAATGATCCCTTGTTCCTTAAAGAACCGTGTGAGACACATAAACTCAGTTCCATTATCGCTGCGTAGTGTTTTGACCTTCTTTGAAAACTGCCGTTCAGTTAAGTGGAGAAAATCTTTGATTTGTTGAGAGACCATTGATTTATCAGGTAGCAAGTACAGCCACACAGCTCGCGAGTTATCGTCAATGATTGTGAGGAAGTATCTAAAACCACAAAACGCTGTTGTTCGGTATGGTCCCCAAACATCACAGTGTATCAAATCAAAGATTTCTTTTGCATTGTGAGAACTATCTGGAAAACTAAGTCGAGTTTGTTTAGCTCGAAAACAAATATCACATGTTTTGATGAGATGATCTTTAGAAGATGAATTTTGAATAACAGGAATCATGCTAGTAACTTGAGAAGACGGATGTCCAAGACGACGGTGCCATAATACTGAATCTTCAAGAACTGTAGTATGGAGCGACACGAATGACTGAATCCCTCGAAACCGATACAATCCCTCTCCTTCTCTTTCACCCGCTCCAATCAGCGTCCTCAAGGTACAGTCCTGCAAAATCATCAATTTATCAGTTACTTGTCCAACAAGAAAGTTATCAGTGACAAGCTGTCCAAAGGAGATGAGATTAGTATGGAAGCCGTCCACATAGTACACGCCCTTAATGTGTAACATAGGGGTGAGTTTTACGGTTCCCTGTTTTGAGGTCACCGCTCCTGATCCTAATGGTAAGAGGACCGGGATAGGTGTAATATCATGAATATTTTCTAGTAAATCCAGACGTCCGGTCATGTGATGAGTTGCGCCTGTATCGAGGATCCAAGCACAATCATCATTCTTGCCCTTTAGACGATCTGTTGCTGCTCCGCTGTTGATCAACTTCTGTACTATGTTCCATTGATCATCGGTGATCCCACTCAACCCCAAGCGGTCTGCATCAGTTAGAATAACATTTGCTTGAAGTGATTTTGGAGTTGTGATCGTTGCAGTATTAGCTTTTGGTTGAGTGCCACACTACAGGAAATGTGGGTAGTAATAGCGGACGGAAACCGCTATGATTTCGGTTTAATAGTGTTTCCTTGGACGCTCTGACATCGCCCGTTATAATAGGTCTGACTTTTTTAATAGCGGTTTTCGTTATGCTATAATTAAGTTTGTAACGATAGCGTTTTTTGTCCGCAATTTTTAATATTTATAATATAGTTAAAATTAAATAAATTAATTGATTTAAAATTAATTTGTTGATTAAAAATTAATTAATTTAATATAAATGATTGAAAATAAATCAAAAATCAAGATAGAAATTAAAATTTAAAATTTATTTTCATTAATTATAATCAGTTACAAATAGAATCGGTTTACACATTAAACCAAAAAAACATTAAAAACCAAATTTGGTTTAGTAGTAAACCAAAAACAAAAAACCAGAAAAAAACCTAAAAAATCCCTAATCTTCGCAGAGCCTCCACCTCGCCGTCGCCTTTACTGGATCCTCCACCGTCAGACGCTTCAAACACAAATACGCAGTCAACATCTCTCCTACAGAATCAGCTCCGACTCCACTCCCTCTTCGAATCCGGCTGGTTCCGACTCCGGCAAGATATCTACTTAAGGCGGATACGCTGCACTTCTTCTCCTTCCATGTTCCTTCTTAGATCTGTAAACAAAACAAACAAACAAAAAATAAATTACAAGTATATAGAAAGATGAAAAGACAGAGAATAAATAAAGGAAGGGGAAGTGAGTTTACCTGACGTTGTGGTCAAACGATTTCTTCATCCTCGCCTCTGGACGAAGCTATGGTGGTGACGACAGAGCTGTGGTTGAAACGACTAAGAGCTGTGGTGGACACGAAGGCAAAGTCTGGTGGTGAGGTTTAGTAGAGAACAAGGAGGTCGAGATGAAGATGATGGTGGAAGATAGATAGAAAAAAAAAAGATAATACGATGTCTATGATTTAGTTTGTAGAAACACACCTTATGTTTGTTTGTTATTGGCCATTGGATAGTTTAATCTAATGGCTGTGGTTAAAAGAAAAGGGTGATCCTTGCCCTTGCACCTTAGTGGCCGATTTTTTGACCAATCAGATTTTTCTATTATTGTTTTTTCTTTTTAATACAGAAAGTCACAAAATATTTGTAGAAAATTGAACTTAGGGTTTATGAAAATAGACTTATTGTTTAAAGATTATGATTTTAAAATAAAGTTTGAAAACCCTAATTTCAAAATTTAAATCTAAGGTTTTAAGTTAATTTCAAAAAAAAATAGAGACTAAATTTATGATATATGTTTATAAATAAGTTAAAAAGGGTTGAGGTTTATGAAGTATAATTTACGGTTAAAATTAAAATTTGAAGTTAGGGTTAGGAAGAGTGAATTTGGAGTTTAAGTTTAAGATTTCAAATTAAAGTTTGAAGTAGAGTATTTTATTAAAGTTTGAAGTAGAGTATTTGAGGTTTAGGGAATAGGGTTTAGGATAGTGAAATTTGAGGATATTTTTAAAAATAGAATTAGAGAATTAGTCTATATATTTAGAATTTGTGATGCAATACTATGGTTTAAAGTGTTTCATTTTCAGGATAGGGTTTGAAGTTGAGAGAAAAAAATCCTAAAATAACATATGTTTTTCATCAAAGATCCAAACACATACAAGGATTCAAGATGACTAGTAAAACACTTTTTTTTTTGTGGCTGTGTGTTTGACTAAAATTTTAATATTGTTTAGGTTAAAGAAATGTGGTTTTGGAAATTTGAATTAAGTACAGTATATAGTTTTAGATTAGATATAAGGTATGAGATTAAATTTGAAAAACAAGTTAAAATCATTTTGTAGAGAAATATACTTTTGCTCTACTTATTTATTTCCACAAATATCATTTTGAATTTTTTTATAACTGTTGTATGTCAAATTTTAGGGTATGTGTGTTGTATGTTGAAGTTTAGGGTATGTTTAGGGTTTCGAATTTGTAAGTAAAAATATTATTTTTCTGATTTTTTTTATTAGCATTACATTTTCTTTTTATCATTGGACATTTCCATATATTATCATAACCATCTCTCCAAGTTTCTAACTAAATACAAAACAGACTAAGAGATTTCCAGTTTCAAGAATCAAAAGTATCACTCTCTTTAATTCAAAAATGAAACTTAATGACGAACAGGAGTTATTCTTGATTAATTCTGGATCCTTATTTCTTCTTGTTATTGTGTGGACCCATTACCAGTCCAACATCTTCTGTCTCTCATGTTATATCTGTTTTAATACAAAACATGTCCTAGGCTACCATGTCTTCCAACATCTTATGTGTCTCAGCAGCTGAAACAAGAGTCACGTAAGAACATAAACAAACAAAAGATTCATTTTTAAAGTGTAAAAGAGGAGGTTGTTCATACATAGGTCTTCACCGTCCTTGGACTCAGCCTTTGATACCATCGGATCCCGCTTGGTTAAGACCACTGAGATAAGCTGCAATTAATCAAGAAACAATCACTAAGATTTAACAAAATTTAACTTTCTATGTTTAGAAGGCCTTTTCTTGATTCAATGTCCTATTAAACAATAAACACAATCACTATGAGAAATAGAGACTGAGATCTTAACAAACCTTCAAATTCGAGCTCTATTTGATCCAACAGACTCACACATTCAACACTTTCATCACTTACAGGCTCCAAGCTAAACACAAAGAAGATAAAAATCCCTTAATTTTACAATGAAACTAACTTTGCAGAAACTTTGTAGAAAAGATTCATCATTAAAGTCTGAGTCCTAACCTGGGGTGAGATATGAACTGGACCACTGAGAGCAGTACTTTTAGATTCATCAGACAGAGACAGAGACAGAGACAGAGACAGAGAGATAGTGTTCTGATCAGTCACTGTAGTGTTCTTCTGGCTTTCGTCCTCTTCCTCTCCTTCCGTCACTACTGACTCATCCGTCATACCCAAAATTAGCCATCAGAATCAGTCTCGAGTACCCATTTAAAATCATTTTAACTATCCACATTTCACTGGATTGCCTTTTGTTGCTCATCACCAACAGATTCTTGTTCTTTGAAATTTGATATGTCTCCTTCCTGAAAAATCACAGAGAACATCAGTCTTGCTCAAGAGAACACATGGGAAGGATTGTATGTTCTCTACATCACATAACAAGACTCTCAGAAACATGTCTTTAACATTCCCTACAGTGAATAAATATACATTGACAAAGGATATAGTAGAACACTACAAAACTTATTATAAACCAGGATGCACTTCTCTATCCTATCGAAACAACTTAGCTTACTGATGTTCTCATGCCACACATCTCACTCTTTTGTTCTTGTATCACACAGCACAATCAGATATAAACTTTGACCCATCACACCTCACTAAATCACTAATCTCAACCTTCACAACAAGATAGAACTTAGCATCTCACAAAGCAATGAATCATATACAGCAAAAGTCAATACGTTTTGCTCATTTTCAGCAGTAACTTGGAACGAACCGTAGCTACCAGCTTCAGCCGCTGCTTCGCCGGTGTAATAGTGAAGTAATTAGAACCCGTAATCTTCTTCACTTTCTCTATCAACACAGCATCTGAAAATACACACACACACAAAACTCAATAACTAAAACCAAAGACATAAAAGAAAACAAGTTATGATTTTTATTACATGAAACTTCACAGTTAGCGCAATCGGCCAACCACGTTCTTGTGAGACAAACTCGAATCCGCCGGCCAAGACACCATCATCCCCCAAAGCTTCGAGATCAAGTCATCAGTAACAGTATCGTACACCAAACAACAAATCCTCCAGCTTCTCGACTTCCCTCTCCTCCTTAGGATTCGCCGTCGCGGCGGTTGTGGTGGTGGTTTGATCGGAGGGAGCTTGGTGAGTAGCGGCGAGGGCGATTTCTTCGGAGACGGCGGCGGAGAGAGGAGAGCGGAGCTTGTCGAGCTCCTCGATGAGGGTGAGGACGGAGGGTTTGGAGCGGAGGACCTCTTGCTGCTCCTTGTTTAGGGTTTTGCCCTGGAAGAGAGAGACAGAGATGATGAGTTCGAGCAATCTCGGTGAATAAGTGTTTTGGTGGTAAAATATTTTTTTCTTTGTTAAAGATAATATAAATGATGATTATCTATAAAGAAGATAATGTTTATCTTCTTATTTTGTCTTTTTCTTCTTATGTCGGTTTGACCGACTTCCTCTTCCCTTATATAAAGGGATGTCAAGACTCATAATTAATTAAGACAAGTCTCATATTTTCTCTCTTTCTCGTTGACTACAACTAAAACAACCACTCTCTTTTATAATTATATATCTCTCTCACTTGCTTTATTATAGTCAACTAAAACAACCACTCTCTTTTATAATTATATATCTCTCTCACTTGCTTTATAATTAGCAAATAATATTTATATCTTTATCTTATTCACAACACGTTATCAGCACGAAGAAACTCTAGCAAAAATCTACCAATCGTTCTTATACCAAGCGAGGTGATGCCTAAACTTATCTTTTAATATATTTAATTTTATTTAAAATTTTATTTATTTCGGAGTGAAAGGCTAGGCCTTCTCCGTTTGTATTTCGGGATGATAGGCGCTGCCTTCCCCGACTGATCGTTATGGCAGGCTAGGCCTCCACGATCAGAGAAACACGTGGTAGGTTTTACCTCCGTGTATAAAAAGAAAATATCAAAATGGAAGACTAAGTCTCCTCGGATCTTGAAAAAAAATGGTCAAAAATGGAAGGCTGAGCCTCCTGGACCTTAATAAAAGAAAAAGTCAACATGGTAGGCTTGCCTCCTCTGACTTTAGAAAATGATCAATATGGTAGTCTTTGACTCCTCGGATCATGTGAAAGGCTAAGCTTTCAATTTTATTTATGTTATTTAAATTTCTGCAATTTAATTTATGCAATTATTTTTATGCTTTTATTTTTATGCATTTAAATTTTCGTTTATATTATATATTTATAAAATTATTTTATGAATACAGTTATCATGCCGAATTTAACTAAGCTCGAAATAAGTGCCCTGGATATTACGGGAAGTAATTATATGACCTGGGCAGTAGGTGCAAAAATGCACTTACGAGGTAGCGGGCTTTTGGAAACCATCGATAATACTAAAACGGTGTCGGATGAGAAAAAGGCTAAAACCATGATATTTTTGCGACACCACATACATGATGGTTTAAAAGATGAATATATTACGAAAGAGGATCCTTGGGACCTCTGGCAATCTCTAAAAGAGAGGTTTGATCACCAGAAATATGTGATCTTACCAAAAGCCAAACACGAGTGGATCCATCTCCGGTTCCAGGACTACAAAAGTGTAAGTGAGTTTAATTCCGCTATGTTCGAAATTACATCGAGGATGATGTTATGTGGAGAGAAAATAAGCGATTATGATATGATCGAGAAAACTCTTTCCACGTTCCATCCTGGAAATGTAGTCCTGCAGCAGCAGTACCGGGCGAATGGATATACCCGTTACTCGGAGTTAATGCAAGTACTCCTTGTAGCGGAGCAGAATAATCAACTCGTGACTCTAAACCATCAGACTCGTCCCACTGGATCTGTACCATTCCCAGAAGCGAATGTTGCATCATCCAGTTATGATAATAGGAGAGGACGAGGACGTGGACGTGGTCGTGGTAATGGTCGTGGAAGAGGACGAGGAAGAAGATTCCGTCCATATAATGAAAAAAATGATAAAGACTTCCACGAGAATGAAAGGGGCCGGATGATAAAAGGCAAACAGATAAGGTTTGCTACAGATGCGGCATGAAAAATCATTGGGTACGTACTTGTCGTACGCCAAAACATTTGGTCGATCTGTATAAGAAATCCCTAAAAGAAAAAGAGAAGGGAAGTGAAACACACTTCATCTCTGATGAGCCCGGGCCATCCTTTCATGGTTTAAATGATGATACTCATCTCGACGTATCAGATTTTCTGGTTGAACCAGAAAATATCGATGTGTAATAAGTTTCGATATGATGTGTATTGTATTATAGTATCTATATCTTTTGTTGTAAAATATATGTTATGTTTTAAGTTTAATGTTTAATAATATATATGTTTTATGAATATTTCAAATTCAGAAAAATGCCAGAGTTTGAGACTAAGGATGGAGATATGTGCTTGGCGGATAGTGCGTCAACGCACACGATTATTAAAGATAAGAAGTATTTCTCCAGTCTCAAAATGAGAAATTACGCTGGAAGCGTAAGTACAATATCTGGTAATGCAAAGATTATTATGGGCTCTGGAAGAGCGAAATTTTCAATGCCAGGGGGAACAATATTTGAAATAAGTAATGCATTGTATTCCTCCAAGTCTCAAAGAAACTTATTAAGTTTTAAGGATATCCGAAGTAATGGATATCATATTGAGACTATGAGTAAAGATGGCATTGAATTTCTTTGCATTAAGTCTGAGAGGAAACATATATTGGAAGAATTAATGATGTTATCCTCTGGACTATATTGTACAAAAATATACATGACTGAGTCCTATGCCGTGGTAAACATGAAGTTTACTGATACATTTAAAATCTGGCATGAGAGGCTAGGACATCCTGGTTCAGTCATGATGAGAAAGATAGTGCAAAATTCGAATGGCCATCCGTTGAAAAATGGAAGAATTTTGCAAATGGGCGAGTTTACATGTAATGCATGTTCTCAAGGAAAACTTATAACTCGGCCATCACCAGCAAAGGTTGGCAATGAATCACCAATGTTTTTAGAAAGAATACATGGTGATATATGTGGGCCAATCCACCCACCGTGCGGGCCGTTTAAGTATTTCATGGTAATGATTGACGCATCTACTAGATGGTCAAATGTGTGTCTTTTGACCACAAGAAACACGGCTTTCGCAAAGTTCATTGCCCAGATAATAAAGCTGAGAACGCAGTTCTCAGAGTATGCCATTAAGAAAGTAAGGCTTGATAATGCCGGTGAGTTTACATCGCAAGCCTTTGATGATTATTGTATGTCAATGGGGATTGATGTGGAACATCCGGTTCCCCATGTGCATACACAGAATGGCATAGCCGAGTCATTAATAAAACGGTTGCAGTTGATTGCAAGACCGTTGGTATTGAGAACAAAGCTCCCAATTTCTGTATGGGGTCATGCTATATTGCATGCGGCTGCACTGATTCGGTTAAGACCGAGTGCATACCATAAGTATTCCCCCTTACAATTGGCATCTGGGCAAGAGCCAGATGTATCCCATCTCCGTGTCTTTGGGTGTGCGGTCTATGTTCCGATAGCACCGCCACAAAGAACAAAAATGGGCCCACAGAGGAGATTGGGAATATATGTGGGTTATACGTCACCAAGTATAATAAGGTATCTGGAACCGTTAACTGGTGATATGTTTACAGCAAGGTTTGCTGATTGCCATTTTAATGAGGATGAATTTCCAGCGCTAGGGGGAAGAATTAAAGAAATTCCTAAAGAGATTACATGGTGTACACCATCGTTGTTACACCTTGATCCCCCTACCAATCAAAGAGAGCTGGAAGTTCAGAAAATTGTGCATTTGCATAATTTGGCAAACCAGTTACCTGATGCATTCACAGATACGAGAAGGGTGACGAAATCATGCATACCCGCTGAAAATGTTCCATCAAGAGTTGATGTTCCTAAGGAACAAAGTGATGGAAACAAAATTAACGAACCTAGGGTTCAGTTAAAGAGGGGGAGACCAGCGGGTTCTAAAGATAAAAATCCCCGAAAGAAAAAGAAATTGGTTGAGCAAAGTGAAAAGGTTCAAGAAGAACCTGATACTGAAAAATGTCTGAAAGAAGGGATAGATGAGGTTCAAGAAGAACCAAATAAAGATAGGGATCCAGATGACGAAGAGGGAACAGGAAAGTATGAGATTTCCATCAACTACGCTCGTGATCAAAAATTATTGATCAGAAAGAAGATAAAAGATGTTGATGGAATATTCTCCTCTTCTGTGTCCGATGAGATCAATCGTGAGATTGATGATCCCGATCCAAGGTCCATTTTAGAATGTCAGAAAAGACATGATTGGGAAGAGTGGAAAAATGCCATTCAAATTGAGTTACTCTCCCTGAATAAAAGGAATGTCTTTGGACCTATAGTCATAACGCCTGAGAATATAAATCCTGTTGGGTACAAGTGGGTATTCGTGAGAAAAAGAAATGAAAAGAATGAAGTAACACGATATAAAGCCCGATTAGTTGCCCAAGGTTTTTCTCAGAGACCGGGGATTGATTTTGAGGAAACGTATTCCCCGGTAATGGATGCAATTACATTTAGATTTTTGATGAGCCTTGCGGCATCGAAAAATCTTGTAATGCATCTCATGGACGTTGTGACTGCTTATTTGTATGGATCGTTGGATAATGATATATACATGAGGCTCCCTGAAGGATTGAAAATGCCTGAGGCATTGAAAGAAAAATCCAGGGAGATTTGTTCGGTCAAGTTACAGCGATCACTTTACGGATTAAAGCAATCCGGACGCATGTGGTACAATCGCTTAAGTGAATATCTTTTGAGTAAAGGATATGTGAATGATGCGATATGTCCATGCATTTTTATAAAGAAATCGTCATCTGGCTTTGTGATCATTGCTGTATATGTGGATGACCTGAACATAATTGGAACTCGAAAGGAGGTTGATGATGCTCGAACTCATATGAAAGAAGAGTTCGAAATGAAAGATCTCGGCAAGACAAATTTTTGTCTTGGGCTCCAGATAGAGCATCTCCGAGAAGGAATATTTGTGCATCAATCAAACTATACGAAAAGATTATTGAAACGTTTTCGTATGGACAAAGCGACTCCTTTGAGTACTCCAATGGTAGGTAGATCTCTCGTGGTTGAAAGAGATCCGTTTAGGCCCTGTGAAGATAGCGAGAAGATATTAGGTCCGGAAGTACCTTATATGAGTGCTATCGGTGGTCTGTTATATCTTGCAAACTGTACCAGACCTGACATTGCTTTCGCCTCAAATCTACTGGCAAGATATAGTTGTGCTCCAACTCTCAGGCATTGGAACGGAATAAAGCACTTATTCCGTTACCTTCAAGGTACAGTTGATTTGGGGTTAATGTATTTTAGAAAACCCGAGTTTGGTATGGTTGGTTTTGCAGATGCGGGATACTTATCAGATCCTCATAAAGCTCGATCGCAAACCGGCTATGTTTTTACAATTGATGGAACTGCAATCTCATGGCGTTCACAGAAACAAACTCTGGTTGCGACTTCCTCAAATCATGCAGAAACTATTGCGCTTCACGAAGCATGTCGAGAATGTGTGTGGTTACGGTCAATGAGTCACCACATACAAGATTCAAGTGGAATAGTTAACAAGAAAGAGCCGACGAAAGTTTTTGAAGATAACTCAGCTTGTGTCGCTCAACTTAAAGAAGGTTATATTAAGAGCGACAGGACGAAGCACATCCCTCCGAGATTTTTCTCGTACATCCGGGAGCTCGAGAAAAAGAAAGAAGTAGACGTCGAATATATACAGTCATGCGAAAATCCGGCTGACTTGTTCACCAAAGCTCTTCCAACTACAACGTTCCGAAAACATGTCTACGGTATCGGAATGCGGAGTTTGCGTGACTTGTGAAGAGAAAACTATATACGTTATTCTCAAGGGGAGATTACGTCAGTGTACTCTTTTTCTCCTCGTCATGGTTTTTATCCCAAGGGGTTTTTCCATGATCAGGTTTTTAACGAGGCACTACGTAATACAAAATAGATAATCAAGGGGGAGTGTTAAAGATAATATAAATGATGATTATCTATAAAGAAGATAATGTTTATCTTCTTATTTTGTCTTTTTCTTCTTATGTCGGTTTGACCGACTTCCTCTTCCCCTATATAAAGGGATGTCAAGACTCATAATTAATTAAGACAAGTCTCATATTTTCTCTCTTTCTCGTTGACTACAACTAAAACAACCACTCTCTTTTATAATTATATATCTCTCTCACTTGCTTTATAATTAGCAAATAATATTTATATCTTTATCTTATTCACAACATTCTTCTAATTATTGGAGCCAATACTTAGCAAATTAAAGCGGCTAACTTTTTTTATTTTCCCGCGATACTCAGCATAGCGTTTTAAATTTATAAACGCTATTAAAAAAATCAGTATTGGTATACAATAGCAGAATTGTCAAAAACGCTATAATATAATGCTATTAATACTCATATTTCCTGTAGTGCCACGTTCTTGACCAGCAGAGTTGTTTGTTGGTTTGGTATTACGGTTGGTGTTTCGATTTCTAGAGCGTTCCTCCCACCATTCCGGATACCCAATGATAGTGAAACATCCCGATGCCTCATGACCTGTGCGTCCACAAGCCGTACACTGTCGAGTTGGATCTTTGTTTCTAGGTCGCGAGATGTCCCTTGTGTTGATTGGATCTGCTTCGAGTAATTAGAAGGACAGGTTTGAGCCGCAAAGCTCATGGCGGTTGGTTCAGGTGTTTTTGTTGAGCGAAGAATTTCGTTTTGCGAGATCGTTTGATAAACACTGTCTAGATCAGGCAGTGGAGATATAGCACAAATCTGAGAACGTACAACTCCATGTATGGAATCGTCAAGTCCTGCCAAGAAGTCGTGAACCTTCAGAGTTTCTGCTTCTTTGTCTCTTGCTGTATTTAGGTCACATTCACACTTGCCACAGCTGCATTGTTTTGAATTCATGCACTCTGAAATCCCGTCCCATATTTTTGTGAGTCGTCCAAAGTATTCGTCAACCTGCGATCCATCTTGTTTGCAGTTTGCGAGCGCGTTGCGAAGTTGTTGCAGTCGTGCTCCACTCTTGATCGAGTAACGTTTTTTAATTATATCCCATAGATCCTTTGCAACTTCCCGAGTGGAGATAGAAGACTTGATCTTTGGTTCGATGGTTTGTTTTATCCATCCTACAAGAAGATGATTGTTTGCTGTCCAATCTTCCAAGTAGGGTGAATCGGCTGCCGGTTTAGGTAGACTGCCGTCAAGAAATCCAAACTTCTTCTGTGAGCTAATAGCCATACGAAAGTTAATAGCCCATTCATCATAATTCAATCCGTTGAGGAGCGGTTGAGATATAACAGCTCCTGGATTATCATTAGATGAAAGATCATAGGGTGATATTGTTTTGTATTTGCGGTCGCCGGTTGTGGTGATTGACATCGTTTGTTTGGTTTGATTGCTGAAGGGTTTTGAAAAATCTTCGTTTCAAGTTCTGAAACCAAAGAATAAGAATAGAATTTTGTGTTTGCATTTTTTGCAAAGACAATAGAATGAATGAATGAATTTTGTTTTTAGTTTTGTTCTTGCTCTGATACCATGACAAATTATATGTTTGAGATTCAAAGTCTGAGTTTTATTGATGAAATAGATGAGTATATATACTCAAAGAAAAGGAAAAACCAAAGCTAATGTAAAATAGGAAAGACTAACAATGATTCTTATCGTAAACTATTTAGAAAACCATATCCTAAGTTATATAGGAGTTCTTTACTCCAATAAAAGTTGAGCTTGCATCTGGACAGAGTAGAGAGCTTTGTTGCTCCTATATAATACAGTGTGTTTAAGGTAACATTAGCCAAGTTTGTAAATTCACATATCAAACAACTTGACTTGAGAGGAATGTTAAGACACGTCGTCATTTCACATGCGTTACTTAACTCGTGGTTGATTTGGGCAAAAATTGCTCGTGTTTCCGAGAAGACAAAACTGGACAAGTGAGGCTCTCTTTTGTCCCGATAAAATTCTCTGATTTTAAATCTCTCCCTGAAGCTGATTCATCAAAGTAAAGCCCTGCATGTCACAATGATCTGCAACTAAATGTTGTTTGTTTTCTGATTAAGACATACGACCAAATGTAGTTTGTTTCGTTGTTGCAGATCTATTTTTTTTTTACAAAAATTAGCTACTAATTTTTTCAACCATTTGAATTCGTGACTTGCGACTGGTCGCCTGACAGGAAAATGAACAACAACAGAGTATTAGTAGTGTCTCCAGGAGCAATGAATTAAAATTCTTTTCTACGATCTGCATATTGCTGAGTCTGATTCATTTATTTTCTTTTTTTTTTGTTGATTTTCATTACATGATTTTGTTGAGCTTAGATTAAAATATGCAGCTCTGAAGATGATCATGTAGAGTATGTTCCATTACTTTTGAGTATATTTTACATATAAGGTGATATCAAAAGCACTTCTACGTCTTCCTTTAGGATCTCCATCTTCTCATCTGCCCCCTTTCTTCCTCAACTCCACTCTTTTCCTCTCCTTTAAACCCATCACTACAAAACCAAGAGAGGCTTAAGGTATACAAACTCGCATGAGAAGGGGATTTCATTTTTTTGGAGCCGAAGCCATAATCCTCTAAAGTTCAAAACCACGTCATGTGATATTAGTTTTGTCACAACGGTCGCTCAAACTGGAGACCTCAGAAACAATAGTGAGGTTTTTAATTTCTAGTTGAGCTAATGAACTCTGATGAAAATTTTATTTTACAGTCTAAACTATGGTTTAAAGGCTAAAACTGGTTTTCACAAGATGCAAATGCCACAAAAGTGATGTTGAGGAGAACATCAGACTCACAATGTTACTTCCTTCAGACAGCTTCACCAGCAGTGAGTTTAAAAGTGACTTGGATGATATGCCTCTATCTGTTAATGTATCTCTTTCATCTAATGGTAACGAACAACTGCACCAAAATCTATAGAGGATGAAGCTTGGATCTGTTGTGGCAGTCCATTGTTTACTACTGTGGAAGTCCTATTGGAACCATCTCTGCTAACGACCCCAACTCTACAAGTGTACTGAACTATGATCAGGTCTTCATTCGTGATTTCAATCTCTTGGGGATGGCTTTTCTACTGAAAGAAGAGTATAACATTGTCCAAAATTTCATTGTTTACATTACACCCTCCAGTTACAGGTAATATAAACTTTCTTATCTTAGTTGTAAAGACAGAACAAGTAATTGGCCGTGTTGCTCCTGTTGATTCTGGTAAGAGAAGTTTATATTTTTCAACCACGTGAAAAGGACATACAGATTTGTTCAGCTATAATGTTAACGTTGATGTCACGTTTCATATGTTTTGAAATTCCAGGCTTGTGGTCGATTATATTACTGAGAGAGCATCTAGAAAATGCATTTACAAATACTAGACCGAAGAGAACTCTTATGACACGGTTAATAAGTTCAACATTTGTCCAGATCAAATCCCTTCATTGTTAGTGGACTTTATGCCCAACAGAGGAGGGTATTTGATTGGAAATATTCAGGCCGCTCACATGAACTTCAGATTCTTTTCTTCGAGGAACGTTTGGTCTATTAGTTAGCAGCTTGGCTACAAATGATCAGTCACATACAATTCTTGGCTTGGTCGAAGCAAAACGGACAGAGCTTCTAGCAGACGTGCCATTCAAGATTTGTTACCCTGCTAGGGAAGGTGAAGAATGGAGAATCGTAACTGGAACTGATCCAAAGAACACGTAATTTTCCTCTTTAATATGATCTTCAATACATGTTTTATATTTTTTCTTTGTAGTCTTTCTTCATCAAGCTTATCATCTTAAGCAATTTGCAGCCCTTGGTAGTTGGTCTTATCACAATGGAGGTGCCTGACCAACTTTATCATGGAATTTATGATCAGCTAATCCTAGATGGACACGAGGACATAAAGGTTCAACAATCATTTATTATATGAAAAGCTCACTAATCTTCTCTCAAATTGAGCAGTATTCAATAGAACGATAAAGAATTGTTATGTCAATAGGTTATCTTAGTAACTTGCATAAAAGAGAATGGTATCCTTTTTATCATATGGGACTAAGATAGTGTTTTGGCTCAAGTGGTGAGTACTTTGGTTTAGTTGCACCGGTCCAGGAAAGTTAAACTTAAACCGGTATTTAATACCTTTAGAAACATATCGGCACTTGCTGAATTCAACTGACAAGGCTATGATTTACCCTCTATGATATTTAGCTGGCTCATATATGTGGATGTGGTGGTTCTAGCTATTTTAATCGTAAATATATATAGACTAATAGCCATACTTTATAATTTACATGGTTCACATTTTGGTAAAATCACATAATAAATTGGTAGCCAGTTGACAAGAAGTCGATAGCACAGTGAGTAAAATTTGTCATTATTTTCTCTGCAGGCAAAGACTCAGACTACTATTGACATTTATTTGCAAGAGTGTAAGGGTTTTTTTTTACAACTAAATGTAGATTTTATATTCGGATTTTATTTACTCGTAGGGAGAATGGAGTTATGAGACAAAGGATGGTAAAAAAGAAAGAAATCAAATACGAGTAAATATCATATTCAAATTCTCATCCATCATGGAAGAATGGTGATTAACACTTGCAAGCCACTGAAATTTGAGAAATCGGACAAAAAACACTGAACTTTTCGGAAATTGTCAAAAAAAACTTGGAGATATGGGCTAGCCAATAAAATTCTGAATTTTTGTTGATTTTTTAGTTGATTAAAAAACTTACGATTGACTTACCAGATCAACATACCGTTAATTGAGTTAACATATAATTAAGCAGACGTTAATTTTGGGTTTTAAAAGTATACGATGCTGTTTCGTCTCTTTGTCTGATTAAAGACTGAATGAAACGACAGCGTTTTATATAGCTTTGATATTAAAAACATGGGCTAACTCGTGAACTCGAGTATAATGGTAGGGGTATTCTTTTCATATTTGAGTTAAATGAATAAAAAAAACACGGCTTTCTCTTCTGATTGCTATAAACTCTAAATTCCCAAACTCATAAATCCATTTCGAACTTCGCGATTCAAGCTCAATTCTCTTCAATTTCGTCTTTAAGAATCTCGATTCTCACATTTCCTTCTTCGAGTATCGCATGATGAGTTTGGGTTGTGAGGATTCGTGTGTGAATACGATGGAAATTCGTGGTATCCCGGAGTAATGCGGTTGTGGTCGAAGAGCTAAGAAATACACATCAAAAACGAAGGCCAATCCAGGAAGAACTTTCTTTAGAAGTCCAACGTTTCAAAATGTAAGTGTTTGATTTGATTATGGGTGCAATTAATTGTGTTTGAGAAACTGTTTGAACATAAAACTTGTGTTCATGATTTGTGTCTAGGATCACTTCTATAAATGGGTAGATGAAGCTGTCTACGAAGAGGTTCAAGATGCATTGCCAAAAGTTGAGTGCTTTTCAATAGATGTTATGAAAATTAAAATGGAAATTGAAAGCATCAAAACTGTGGAGGAGAGTTGAAAGAAGATGTCAGGAAGGCAAACAATGAACTTAAGAAGCTGAATGTGATCATGAAAGTGGGTTTTCTGGTGGTTTGTTTAAGCATTGTAATATGTCTTGTGTTGATCATGTTTGACAAAGCAGATGTGTTGTCTTTGAATAGCTACTAGGAGACTCTGTTTATGTAATGGTAACGGTTTCAATAAGGTTTATGTAAGATTATGTTTTATGATTGATTTTAAGACTGTTTATGTAAGACTCATGGTTCATGTAAAGCTATGTTTTAAGACTTTGTTTCAGTAAGGTTTATGTAAGGCTATGTTTACTTCTTGATCATTTATAGATGGACAAATGAACACACCAACGAACAGATCATCAAGATAAACAACATGATGAAAACACAAAGATAATTGTTTCAGACAATTGTTTCAGACAACATTTCAAATTAAAACAGCAGGTGGAAGAAAAGAAAAAAAAAAGTAATTCTTGTTCCAAAAGCATTCAGACAGCGACCATCATAAATACACAACAAAATCATTTAAAATAGATCTAAAAGAACCATCTTTCTCACGTGGTTGTATGTGATGCTTGAGCTTGTGAGGATTGGGGAACTTTCCATCGTGATGGTTGAGCTTGTGAGGATTGACCTTGTGAAGATTGGGGAACTTTCCAAGGTGATGCTTGAGCTTGTGAGGATTGAGCTTGTGAGGCTTGAGTTTGTGAGGATTGAGCTTGTGCCTCACCAAAATGTAGTCCATATAACATATAAAAGAATTGTCAATAACATCAAAAAAAGTCAGACACATTAAACCAATAACATCAATAGCTAAAAAACTTATACCCTAACCTGATATTTCCTTGGTCTGCCTCTTGGTTTCTTAGGTGGGCTCTGAACAAAAGCCTTTCGACATGTATTCTTGTAGTATCCTTCTTCTTTGCAATTAGAGCATGTCATTACCCTGTTCGCACGGCTCAGCTTGGTAGTAGACACTGTCTCATTGGTTGACTTCTTTCGATCATGGTTATTAGGCCTACCAGGTTTGCCATTTCGATTAGGTAGTGGAATCACACATAATATATTGGTCCGAGACCACTATATCATTCCATTTACAGGTCTGATCCCAAAACTGTAGGTTTTACGCCACTTAGAGGTTGTGTAGCAAAGAGCAACAAATTCAGAAAGTCTTCTTTCCACACGAAGGATGGCCTTAGCAGCATGGATGCATGGAATACCATTCATTTGCCAGCTTCAACATGCATAAGTCTCATTCTCCAAAGTCACCACATATGACTGGTCTTTATCCTCCATCTCAGTCTCTGGCCCAATTTCCCAACGCAGTCTACACTTTGTTGACTTCTTCTCAACCTTGTCTAACTTTTTATGTGTCTTCTGGGTGAACTTAGTCTTCCTGTCCTGAACCATCTTAGACCTATTGTAGTTCCTAGTCATACATTGGCGCCTTATCTCCTCTAACATGTCTAGAAGAGACTTCTTCCTAGGCTCCCTGATGGTCTTGTTGAAAAACTCACGCAAGTTGTTCAGATTATCATTGTAGTAGGAGCCTATCTTGAAGAAAGCTATAGACCAATTCTTTGGCTTTGTCTTTATCAAAGATGCATGTGCGCCAGGATCATAGTTCTTAAGCTCGTCCATGTTGTAATTGTACATACCAGGAGTGTAGCTCCTTGCAATGAACCAGAAGAACCTTTGTAACCTTAGATTTTTTCATCTTTTCTCAAGTTCTCGTATATATGGCGACAACACTGTCTGTGTTCAGCTTCTGGAAGGAGGTTATGAACTGCCTTCACTAATCCCTACAAGATCAGAAAAAAAATCAGAAACAAGAATCAAACATTCTCAGGAAATCATGAAAGCAAGGTATTTACCTTTTGTTTGTCAGACATTATAACAAAGTCGGTCTCATTTTCCAATCTCAAATCCAAGGCCAAACGCTACAAACCAATCTCAATTTGTATCATTCTCTATCTTCACTACAGCCCAAGCAATAGGGACAATCCTATTGTCTCCATCTCTTCCAACTGCATCCAACAACTGTCCATTGATGTCCCATTTCAGAAAAGCTCCATCTAAGCCAATAATTGGCCTACAAGTCTTCTTCCATGCTTCCTTTTGTGCTTTGAAACACATGTAGAGCATGTAGAACCTTTGCTTGCTTCCAACCGTGGCTTCTGGTATGGTTTCAATGTCCATGATTGATCCAAGATTGGTCTTTAAAATCTCTGCTTGGTAATCCCATATTTTATCAAAATATTCCTCATGGGTCTTCTCACACGTATGGTCATTGACATATGTCTTTACCATCAACTTTTGTTTTTTTCCTATCATACGAACAGTAGACCATCCATGGACATGGAGTCTCATCATCTCTCATCTCAGCAGCACATTTTGCACTCATCTTTAAGCTACTGGATTTGTAGTACTTGATGTTGTATCTGGTTTTCAGGGTATACCTGAGACAAGCATGTTTGAACTCCTCATCATCTGAAAATGTCTTGCCAAGCTGAAGGAGCTCCTCTGGATCAGTGTCTTCTCTGTAAGCTTGTACAAGTATCATCTCCTCTTCATTCTCATCATCTGATGACACAGGATTATGGATTTTATCATCATCACATGCATAATCATCGCCTTCGTCTTCCTTATCCTTATAGTCATCATTTTTTGCTTTATCACCAAAATAAAGACTCAAATCTGTACAACCAACTTCCTTAATGCCAGAAATACCATTCTCATCTTCCCTACCATCATCACTTATATCCCCAAATTTATCTTCTTCATTTGTCTCAATCTGGAGCAATGTGTCTCTGTCATCACCATCTGAGTTTACCTTCTCACATTCCCTACCATCATCACCTATACTCTTCTCCGAGTTTACCTTATGCTTCTTTGATTGTCTAGGAGACACAAAAGACACAAGAGACGATATGAAGTTCTCCGTCTTGTCTTTTTCACAACTGTACATTCTTCTCTATCATCACCAGAAAGAGACACATTTACCTTCTGCTTCTTTGCAACTCTAGGCGACAGAGTTGAACCACACCTCATGGCCTTCTCCGGAGATGACAGTGGTGACCCATATGAAGTTCCCCGCCTCGTGGTCTTCTTTGGTGATGACGCAGGTGACCCATATGAAGTCCCCGCCTTGTCTTCGACGCCTTCGACGCCTCTGTAGATGCCAATATTGATATCGCTTCAACGCTTTTATGGATCATCGATCTCTCCGGTGATGACAAAATCACAGAAGCATCGCGTTCTCCACCCTTATTCGACTGTTGAAGTGCTTTTTCACTCCCGTAATCGAAATTCCTCGTCCCTCCAAAAATCATTACCTCCCTTTCATTTCTTGTGAACTTCGTCTTTACCTTCTTCTCACACCACAAGAAAAATTCCCAAATCGATTTGAGAATTAGGGTTACGTTTTGTTAAACACGAGTTGCGTTTTGTTTGACTGAAATTAAACACATCTTTTAATCAATAAAAACAAACATGTGTGGTATTCTTTCGTATAATCCACTAGCTCAGTGGCAAAAACTCCTACCATTATACTCGAGTTCACGAGTTCGAGCCGATGGAAGCCCATGTTTTTAATATCAAAGCTATATAAAATGTTGTCGTTTCATTCATTTGTCTTTAACTCAGATTTGAAGAGAATAAAAGAATTGTGTTCGTATATTTTCATTCATTTGTCTTTAAGTCAGATTTGAAGAGAATAAAAAGAATTGTGTTCGTACATCTATTGCAACGTTCACTAGCTCAGTGGTAAAGACCCCCTAAGGACCACGAGTGCACAAGTTCAAGTCAAGCCAACAACTATTTTAATTAAACAAAACGATTTTAATTAAACAAAACGACATCGTCTTGGGATTTTGTCTTAAGCAAAACAATTGGATGAAATGACGTAGTTTCACTAAACGGCATTAATTAACGGTAAATTAACATTGTCTTAGTTGTACGTTAACAGTGTGGTTATTTGGTAAGTCAGCCGTAAGTTTTTTAATAAACTAAAAAAATCAACAAAAATCTAGGTTTTATTAGCCATGTTCGAATATAGGTTTTTTTTTGCAATTTCTGAAAAGTTCAGTATTTTTTTGGCCGATTTCTCACTGAAAATTGCATATAT
>JABCMI010000245.1:0-71520 GCA_026261945.1 Hirschfeldia incana
TTAGAATCACCCTGAAGTTGAATCAATATCATAGGAGCTAGGATTAAGAAGTTATCCCACTTTGTCCCAAATGATTCCAGTTTACCCTGTTTGTAGATATGGCAGTTTCTTCAAGTTTCTGATCAAACCTGAATGAATCCGGATATAAGAAGCTTTATCCTGACTCATTAATCAGTTTAGAATCACCCTGAAGTTGAATCAATATCATAGGAGCTAGGATTAAGAAGTTATCCCACTTTGGACCCAAATGATTCCAGTTTACCCTGTTTGTAGATATGGCAGTTTCTTCAAGTTTCTGATCAAACCTGAATGAATCCGGATATAAGAAGCTTTATCCTGACTCATTAATCAGTTTAGAATCACCCTGAAGTTGAATCAATATCATAGGAGCTAGGATTAAGAAGTTATCCCACTTTGGACCCAATGATTCCAGTTTACCCCTGTTTGTAGATATGGCAGTTTCTTCAAGTTTTCTGATCAAACCTGAATGAATCCGGATATAAGAAGCTTTATCCTGACTCATTAATCAGTTTAGAATCACCCTGAAGTTGAATCAATATCATAGGAGCTAGGATTAAGAAGTTATCCCACTTTGGACCCAAATGATTCCAGTTTACCCTGTTTGTAGATATGGCAGTTTCTTCAGTTTCTGATCAAACCTGAATGAATCCGGATATAAGAAGCTTTATCCTGACTCATTAATCAGTTTAGAATCACCCTGAAGTTGAATCAATATCATAGGAGCTAGGATTAAGAAGTTATCCCACTTTGGACCCAAATGATTCCAGTTTACCCTGTTTGTAGATATGGCAGTTTCTTCAAGTTTCTGATCAAACCTGAATGAATCCGGATATAAGAAGCTTTATCCTGACTCATTAATCAGTTTAGAATCACCCTGAAGTTGAATCAATATCATAGGAGCTAGGATTAAGAAGTTATCCCACTTTGGACCCAAATGATTCCAGTTTACCCTGTTTGTAGATATGGCAGTTTCTTCAAGTTTCTAATCAAACCTGAATGAATCCGGATATAAGAAGCTTTATCCTGACTCATTAATCATTTAGAATCATCACCCTGAAGTTGAATCAATATCATAGGAGCTAGGATTAAGAAGTTATCCCACTTTGGACCCAAATGATTCCAGTTTACCCTGTTGTAGATATGGCAGTTTCTTCAAGTTTCTGATCAAACCTGAATGAATCCGGATATAAGAAGCTTTATCCTGACTCATTAATCAGTTTAGAATCACCCTGAAGTTGAATCAATATCATAGGAGCTAGGATTAAGAAGTTATCCCACTTTGGACCCAAATGATTCCAGTTTACCCTGTTTGTAGATATGGCAGTTTCTTCAAGTTTCTGATCAAACCTGAATGAATCCGGATATAAGAAGCTTTATCCTGACTCATTAATCAGTTTAGAATCACCCTGAAGTTGAATCAATATCATAGGAGCTAGGATTAAGAAGTTATCCCACTTTGGACCCAAATGATTCCAGTTTACCCTGTTTGTAGATATGGCAGTTTCTTCAAGTTTCTGATCAAACCTGAATGAATCCGGATATAAGAAGCTTTATCCTGACTCATTAATCAGTTTAGAATCACCCTGAAGTTGAATCAATATCATAGGAGCTAGGATTAAGAAGTTATCCCACTTTGGACCCAAATGATTCCAGTTTACCCTGTTTGTAGATATGGCAGTTTCTTCAAGTTTCTGATCAAACCTGAATGAATCCGGATATAAGAAGCTTTATCCTGACTCATTAATCAGTTTAGAATCACCCTGAAGTTGAATCAATATCATAGGAGCTAGGATTAAGAAGTTATCCCACTTTGGACCCAAATGATTCCAGTTTACCCCGTTTGTAGATATGGCAGTTTCTTCAAGATTCTGAATCAAACCTGAATGAATCCGGATATAAGAAGCTTTATCCTGACTCATTAATCAGTTTAGAATCACCCTGAAGTTGAATCAATATCATAGGAGCTAGGATTAAGAAGTTATCCCACTTTGGACCCAAATGATTCCAGTTTACCCGTTTGTAGATATGGCAGTTTCTTCAAGATTCTGAATCAAACCTGAATGAATCCGGATATAAGAAGCTTTATCCTGACTCATTAATCAGTTTAGAATCACCCTGAAGTTGAATCAATATCATAGGAGCTAGGATTAAGAAGTTATCCCACTTTGGACCCAAATGATTCCAGTTTACCCTGTTTGTAGATATGGCAGTTTCTTCAAGTTTCTGATCAACCTGAATGAATCCGGATATAAGAAGCTTTATCCTGACTCATTAATCAGTTTAGAATCACCCTGAAGTTGAATCAATATCATAGGAGCTAGGATTAAGAAGTTATCCCACTTTGGACCCAAATGATTCCAGTTTACCCTGTTGTAGATATGGCAGTTTCTTCAAGCTTCTGATCAAACCTGAATGAATCCGGATATAAGAAGCTTTATCCTGACTCATTAATCAGTTTAGAATCACCCTGAAGTTGAATCAATATCATAGGAGCTAGGATTAAGAAGTTATCCCACTTTGGACCCAAATGATTCCAGTTTACCCTGTTTGTAGATATGGCAGTTTCTTCAAGTTTCTGATCAAACCTGAATGAATCCGGATATAAGAAGCTTTATCCTGACTCATAATCAGTTTAGAATCACCCTGAAGTTGAATCAATATCATAGGAGCTAGGATTAAGAAGTTATCCCACTTTGGACCCAAATGATTCCAGTTTACCCTGTTTGTAGATATGGCAGTTTCTTCAAGTTTCTGATCAAACCTGAATGAATCCGGATATAAGAAGCTTTATCCTGACTCATTAATCAGTTTAGAATCACCCTGAAGTTGAATCAATATCATAGGAGCTAGGATTAAGAAGTTATCCCACTTTGGACCCAAAATTCCAGTTTACCCTGTTTGTAGATATGGCAGTTTCTTCAAGTTTCTGATCAAACCTGAATGAATCCGGATATAAGAAGCTTTATCCTGACTCATTAATCAGTTTAGAATCACCCTGAAGTTGAATCAATATCATAGGAGCTAGGATTAAGAAGTTATCCCACTTTGGACCCAAATGATTCCAGTTTACCATGTTTGTAAATATGGCAGTTTCTTCAAGTTACTGATCAAACCTGAATGAATCCGGATATAAGAAGCTTTATCCTGACTCATTAATCAGTATAGAATCACCCTGAAGTTGAATCAATATCATAGGAGCTAGGATTAAGAAGTTATCCCACTTTGGACCCAAATGATTCCAGTTTACCCTGTTTGTAGAGATGGCGGTTTCTTCAAGTTTCTGATCAAACCTGAATGTATCCGGATATAAGAAGCTTTATCCTGACTCACTAATCAGTTTAGAATCACCCTGAAGTTGAATCAATATCATAGGAGCTAGGATTAAGAAGTTATCCCACTTTGGACCCAAATGATTCCAGTTTACCCGGTTTGTAGTTATGGCAGTTTCTTCAAGCTTCTAATCAAACCTGAATGTATCCGGATATAAGAAGCTTTATCCTGACTCATAATCAGTTTATAATCACCCTGAAGTTGAATCAATATCATAGGAGCTATGATTAAGAAGTTATCCCACTTTGGACCCAAGTGATTCCAGTTTACCCTGTTTGTAGATATGACAGTTTCTTCAAGCTTCTGATCAAACCTGAATGAATCTGGATATAAGAAGATTTATCCTGACTCATTAATAAGTTTAGAATCACCCTGAAGTTGAATCAATATCATAGGAGCTAGGATTAAGAAGTTATCCCACTTTGGACCCAAATGATTCCAGTTTACCCTGTTTGTAGATATGACAGTTTCTTCAAGTTTCTTATCAAACAGAATGAATCCGGATATAAGAAAGCTTTATCCTGACTCATTAATCAGTTTAGAATCACCCTGAAGTTGAATCAATATCATAGGAGTTAGGATTAAGAAGTTATCCCACTTTGGACCCAAATGATTCCAGTTTACACTGTTTGTAGATATGGCAGTTTCTTCAAGTTTCTGATCAAACCTGAATGAATCCGGATATAAGAAGCTTTATCCTGACTCATTAATCAGTATAGAAGCACCCTGAAGTTGAATCAATATAATAGGAGCTAGGATTAAGAAGTTATCCCACTTTGGACCCAAATGATTCCAGTTTACCCTGTTTATAGAGATGGCAGTTTCTTCAAGTTTCTGATCCAACCTGAATGTATCCGGATATAAGAATCTTTATCCTGACTCATTAATCAGTTTAGAATCACCCTGAAGTTGAATAAATATCATAGGAGCAAGGATTAAGAAGTTATCCCACTTTGGACCCAAATGATTCCAGTTTACCCAGTTTGTAGATATGGCAGTTTCTTCAAGCTTCTGATCAAACATGAATGTATCCGGATATAAGAAGCTTTATCCTGACTCATTAATCAGTTTAGAATCACCCTGAAGTTGAATCAATATCATAGGATCTAGGATTAAGAAGTTATCCCACTTTGGACCCAAATGATTCCAGTTTACCATGTTTGTAGATATGGCAGTTTCTTCAAGTTTCTGATCAAACCTGAATGAATACGGATATAAGAAGCTCTATCCTGACTCATTAATCAGTTTAGAATCACCTTGAAGTTGAATCAATATCATAGGAGCTAGGATTAAGAAGTTATCCCACTTTGGACCCAAATGATTCCAGTTTACCCTGTTTGTAGATATGTCAGTTTCTTCAAGTTTCTGATCAAAACTGAATGAATCCGGATAAAAGAAGCATTATCCTGAGTCATTAACCAGTTTAGAATCACCCTGAAGTTGAATCAATATCATAGGAGCTAGGATTAAGAAGTTATCCCACTTTGGACCCAATGTGATTCCAGTTTACCCGGTTTGTAGATATGGCAGTTTATTCAAGATTCTAATCAAACATGAATGAATCCGGATACAAGAAGCTCTATCCTGACTCATTAATCAGTTTAGAATCACCCTGAAGTTGAATCAATATCATAGGAGCTAGGATTAAGAAGTTATCCCACTTTGGACCCATGTGATTCCAGTTTACCCGGTTTGTAGATATGGCAGTTTCTTCAAGATTCTAATCAAACATGAATGAATCCGGATACAAGAAGATTTATCCTGACTCATTAATCAGTTTAGAATCACCCTGCAGTTGAATAAGTATCATAGGAGCAAGGATTAAGAAGTTATCCCACTTTGGACCCAAATGATTCCAGTTTACCCTGTTTGTAGATATGGCAGTTTCTTCAAGCTTCTGATCAAACCTGAATGTATCCGGATAAAAGAAGCTTTATCCTGACTCATAATCAGTTTATAATCACCCTGAAGTTGAATCAATATCATAGGAGCTAGAATTAAGAAGTTATCCCACTTTGTACCCAAGTGATTCCAGTTTACCCTGTTTGTAGATATGGCAGTTTCTTCAAGCTTCTGATCAAACCTGAATGAATCCAGATATAAGAAGATTTATCCTGACTCATTAATCAGTTTAGAATCACCCTGAAGTTAAGTCAATATCATAGGAGCAAGGATTAAGAAGTTATCCCACTTTGTACCCAAATGATTCCAGTTTACCCTGTTTGTAGATATGGCAGTTTCTTCAAGTTTCTGATCAAACCTGAATGAATCCGGATATAAGAAGCTTTATCCTGACTCAATAATCTGTTTAGAATCACCCTGAAGTTGAATCAATATCATAGGAGCTAGGATTAAGAAGTTATCCCACTTTGGACCCAAATGATTCCAGTTTACCCTGTTTGTAGATATGGCAGTTTCTTCAAGTTTCTGATCAAACCTGAATGAATCCGGATATAAGAAGCTTTATCCTGACTCATTAATCAGTTTAGAATCACCCCGAAGTTGAATCAATATCATAGGAGCTAGGATTAAGAAGTTATCCCACTTTGGACCCTAATAATTCCAGTTTACCCTGTTTGTTGATATGGCAGTTTCTTCAAGTTTCTGATCAAACCTGAATGAATCCGGATACAAGAAGCTTTATCCTGACTCATTAATCAGTTTAGAATCACCCTGAAGTTGAATCAATATCATAGGAGCTAGGATTAAGAAGTTATCCCACTTTGGACCCAAATGATTCCAGTTTACCATGTTTGTAAATATGGCAGTTTCTTCAAGTTTCTGATCAAACCGGAATGAATCCGGATATAAGAAGCTTTATCCTGACTCATTAATCAGTATAGAATCACCCTGAAGTTGAATCAATATCATAGGAGCTAGGATTAAGAAGTTATCCCACTTTGGACCCAAATGATTCCAGTTTACCCTGTTTGTAGAGATGGCGGTTTCTTCAAGTTTCTGATCAAACCTGAATGTATCCGGATATAAGAAGCTTTATCCTGACTCACTAATCAGTTTAGAATCACCCTGAAGTTGAATCAATATCATAGGAGCTAGGATTAAGAAGTTATCCCACTTTGGACCCAAATGATTCCAGTTTACCCGGTTTGTAGTTATGGCAGTTTCTTCAAGCTTCTAATCAAACCTGAATGTATCCGGATATAAGAAGCTTTATCCTGACTCATAATCAGTTTATAATCACCCTGAAGTTGAATCAATATCATAGGAGCTATGATTAAGAAGTTATCCCACTTTGGACCCAAGTGATTCCAGTTTACCTGTTTGTAGATATGACAGTTTCTTCAAGCTTCTGATCAAACCTGAATGAATCTGGATATAAGAAGATTTATCCTGACTCATTAATAAGTTTAGAATCACCCTGAAGTTGAATCAATATCATAGGAGCTAGGATTAAGAAGTTATCCCACTTTGGACCCAAATGATTCCAGTTTACCCTGTTTGTAGATATGACAGTTTCTTCAAGTTTCTTATCAAACAAGAATGAATCCGGATATAAGAAACTTTATCCTGACTCATTAATCAGTTTAGAATCACCCTGAAGTTGAATCAATATCATAGGAGTTAGGATTAAGAAGTTATCCCAATTTGGACCCAAATGATTCCAGTTTACACTGTTTGTAGATATGGCAGTTTCTTCAAGTTTCTGATCAAACCTGAATGAATCCGGATATAAGAAGCTTTATCCTGACTCATTAATCAGTATAGAAGCACCCTGAAGTTGAATCAATATAATAGGAGCTAGGATTAAGAAGTTATCCCACTTTGGACCCAAATGATTCCAGTTTACCCTGTTTATAGAGATGGCAGTTTCTTCAAGTTTCTGATCCAACCTGAATGTATCCGGATATAAGAAGCTTTATCCTGACTCATTAATCAGTTTAGAATCACCCTGAAGTTGAATAAATATCATAGGAGCAAGGATTAAGAAGTTATCCCACTTTGGACCCAAATGATTCCAGTTTACCCAGTTTGTAGATATGGCAGTTTCTTCAAGCTTCTGATCAAACATGAATGTATCCGGATATAAGAAGCTTTATCCTGACTCAATAATCCGTTTAGAATCACCCTGAAGTTGAATCAATATCATAGGAGCTAGGATTAAGAAGTTATCCCACTTTGGACCCAAATGATTCCAGTTTACCCTGTTTGTAGATATGGGAGTTTCTTCAAGTTTCTGATCAAACCTGAATGAATCCGGATATAAGAAGCTTTATCCTGACTCATTAATCAGTTTAGAATCACCCTGAAGTTGAATCAATATCATAGGAGCTAGGATTAAGAAGTTATCCCACTTTGGACCCATGTGATTCCAGTTTACCCGGTTTGTAGATATGGCAGTTTCTTCAAGATTCTAATCAAACATGAATGAATCCGGATACAAGAAGCTCTATCCTGACTCATTAATCAGTTTAGAATCACCCTGAAGTTGAATCAATATCATAGGAGCTAGGATTAAGAAGTTATCCCTGATATTTTTATAATCTGAGAGTATTTTAATTATAATCTGGTGATTAAATGGAGATTAAGAGATTAGAGATTAAGAACAAAAGAGAGACTAGAGAGAGATTGAAAAATTCTCATTAATGAATAAGGGGGCAGTCGCCAATTACAAATAAGGGAAAGCAAGGGATTACAACAGTGGACAATAGTGTGTTACAAGGGCTTCACTTAGCATCTAAAAGGAATATACTCCTAGCTTCTTCCTTTCCAACAGTGTGCACCTCTTCCCTTCTTCCTTTGGCACTGTAGGTGCTTCCTCTTCTCCTCTACAGTGCATCAGATCATGTGTCTAAGATATAGTTACCTGTGGTAAGTCCTCCCTCTCTCTTTACCACAGTAACTTATTTTCACCACAGTAACTTTTATTTATTCTCCACAGCTCAGTTTAACACTCCCCCTCAAGCTTGACCATGTGAAACAAGTCAAGCTTGGAATGACCATGAGATTTCCCTCATTAAAACCTCATTAAAGAAAACCCATTGGGACAAAACCTTAATGAGGAAAGAGTAGAAATCACATGATCAGGAGAGTGTATGAACTAGCTCTTAGGCGAAAGATCAATGAGCCCCAATCTGATATGAATGGACTCCATTGTCTTTTGCCTAGCTGCCTTTGTAAACACATCAGCCAACTGATCCTCACTTCGTGTATAGCAGGGTAGAATCACTCCAAGTATCATCATCTGCCTCACCTTGTGACAATCAACCTCAATGTGCTTTGTTCTCTCATGGAACACTGAGTTAGATGCAATGTGAATAGCTGCTTGGTTATCACAATGCATCGTCATTGGAGCTGCTTGAATAATCTCCAAATGCTTCAGAATCCCTTTTATCCACACCAACTCGTTTGTAAGCTTCAGCATTGCTCTATACTCAGCCTCAGCACTTGAACAAGATACTACCTTCTGCTTCTTGCTCTTCCAAGTAACAAGATTGCCACCAATGAATGTACAATAGCCTGTGGTTGATTTCCTGTCTGCTCTGTCTCCAGCCCAATCAGCATCACAATAGCCTACAACCTCAGTACTCTTGTTACAACCCATCCAAACTCCAAGACCAGTAGTCCCATTCAGATACATCAAGATCCTCTCAACCATTCTCCAATGGTGCTCCTTAGGAACTTGCATGTGCTGACTCACTTGATTCACAGCAAAGCACACATCAGGTCTTGTAATGGTGAGATAGATTAGCTTCCCTACAAGCTTCCTGTATAGCTTAGGATCATGAAATGGTTTGCTATCCTCTATCTCCCCCTCACGTGGAACCTTGTACCCATCCTCCATTGGCATTTTTGCTGTCTTTCCTCCATATGCATCAGCTCCCTTCAAGAGATCAATTACATACTTCCTTTGAGACATAAACAACCCTTCCTTTGATCTGCATATTTCAATCCCAAGGAAGTACTTCATTTCTCCCAAATCTTTAATCTCAAAGCTTGCCTTAAGATACTCCTTTGTAGCTTTGATTCCTTCCTTATCACTTCCTGTGATGATGATATCATCCACATACACCAGCAACACAACAATACCAGATGGTGTGGTTAAGGTAAAGAGAGTGTGATCCAATTCTGACTTCCTGAATCCTTTCCCATTCAGTGTAGTGCTCAACTTGTTGTACCACGCCCTTGGAGACTGCTTGAGACCATAGATAGCTTTCCTCAACCTTAGCACATTACCCTTCTTGACTAGATGTTCAAGGCCTGGTGGTGGATGCATATACACTTCATCTTCCAACTCTCCTTGAAGAAATGCATTTTTCACATCCATTTGCCACAAATCCCACTCAAGATTCACAGCTAGAGACAAGACAATCCTGATAGTATGTAGTTTAGCCACAGGTGCAAAGGTCTCAACATAGTCCTCACCATATGTCTGAGTAAACCCTCTTGCCACCAGCCTAGACTTGCGCCTCTCTATTCTTCCATCAGGGTAGAATTTGATTGTGAACACCCATTTACTTGTCACTGCCTTCTTCCCTTTAGGCAGCTCACTCTCATACCAAGTCTCATTTTTAATCATAGCACCAGCCTCATCAGCAACTGACTCTCTCCACTCTTTGATGGCTACAGCTTCCTCATAAGTCCTTGGAACATAACTCTCATCCAAGCTTACTGTAAAAGCCATATGATCATCTGGAAACTCTGCAAAGGAACACATAGCTTGGGAGGGATGCTCCACAGCCTGGGCATTGTAGTACACTCTTGTGTTTACCCAGTTGGAAGGATCCCTCCTTTCCCTTGTGCTCCTCCTTAGTGGCTGAACCATCTCCTCTACTTGTGGCTCATTCACTTCATTCTCAACTGATCCACTAGATTCTCCTTCCCACTCTTCACTAGACTGAGTACCATTCCCATTTGAGTCAGTAGATTCTCTCTGCTCTTCCCCAACAGGCTGAGCACCACTCTCTACTTCCACTGTAGCCTCTTGATCATGTTGACTTGAATCTACTTGAGTTTGCACAGGTTCATGAGATTCAGTTCCATTCCCCCTCTCATGATCAAGAGGAGCTGTTCCAGCTTCTCCAGGCTGGTTAGAAGACTCTCTTCTTCCAGGTTTCGGATCCTGGGACACTCCTATCCCTAGCATCTCCAACATCACTCTCAGTGTTGTTGCTCTATCAGATGGAGCTTGAGACAAATCCTTCAGATTCTCCCACTCCTTTTCGCCATAATATCCTTTGGACTCAATGAACTTCACCTCTCTAGATACCATCACCCTCCTTGCTTCAGGATCATAGCACTTATAACCCTTTTGAGTAATAGAGTAACCAATGAACATAGCTTTAGTACTCCTTGCCTCAAGCTTGTTTCTCTGTTCTCCTGGTGTCATCACATAGCATACACACCCAAACACTCTTAGATGATCAAGGAAAGGCTTGCTTTTGTTCAACACTTCAAAAGGAGACAGATCACCCAATATCTTTGTTGGAACTCGGTTGATAAGATAGCAGGCAGTCTGTACAGCATCTCCCCAAAACCTCTTTGGAACATTGGAATGAAACATCATAGACCTAGCAACCTCCATCAAATGCCTGTTCTTCCTCTCAGCTACACCATTCTGCTGTGGTGTATAAGGACAGCTAGTTTGATGCACAATCCCATGCTTGGCTAGATGACTCTTGAATGCATTACTCATGTATTCACCTCCATTATCTGATCTCAATATCTTCACAGATGCATTGTATTGGTTAGATACATATGCCTGGAAGTTCATAAACGCCTCCAACACCCTGTCCTTTGATGGAAGCAAAGTTAACCAGGTATACTTGGACTTCTCATCAATAAAAGTCACAAAATACTTCTGGCTGTCTCTAGACATGCATGGAGCAGTCCATACATCCGAGTGTACCAAATCAAAACACTTCTCATAAGTTGTCTTTGATGTGGGAAACACTGTCCTGCAATGCTTTCCTAATATGCATGCCTCACACTCCAAGTGATTAAATGACATATTAGGAAATATCAGCTCAATAGCACGGGCATGAGGATGACCCAATCTAGCATGCCAAGTAGTGCTCTCAACCCTCTCAGTACTACTCAAGCACCATGCATCAAAAGGCTTAGAGATCTTATCCACTTGAAGCTGGTATAGGTTATTCATGCTGTCTCCTCTACCAATAACCTTTCCAGTCTTTAAGTCTTGAAACTCCACATCATTTGGTCTGAATACGACTTGGCAGCTAAGATCCACTGTTGCTCTCCTCACTGATAGTAGATTAGAGGCAAACTGAGGCATATAGAAAGCATCAGAGTCTTTACCAAACAATTGGAGCTTTCCAACACCTTCTATTGGAATCTTGGTACCATTAGCTATCTCCACACTCCCATTGTTGGATCTCTTAATATCACTTAGCAAGCTCTTGTCACTGATCATGTGATGACTTGCTCCAGAATCAATGAGAATGCGTTTGTTAGATGTGGATGCTTTGGCAGGAGCACCCAGACTCCGGGTCGTAGCCAAAGCAAACACATACTTTACAAACTCATCCCATTCTCCCTTTGTAATCCTCTCATCATCCCCTTTGCTCCTTATCTTCCTCACAATCCCACTTTCCTCTATAGACTCTCCCATAGACTCTCCCATATATGCAGAGTAGTTGCACTCTCCCACAACTCTCTTTCTTCTCCTTATCATGTTGCTAAACCCCTTAGCAACCATTCTGCCATTCTTCTTCATCCGGAAGCCCTCACTTCTACTCCCAGCTGATCTCCATGAGCTCTCACTCCTACTCATGGTTAACCAATCTCTCATACTCTTATGTGCTCTCTCCACCAGTGCACACGCCTCTTTCACATCCTGAAGTTGTTCTCCCTTGAGAACCATCTCTACTAGCCACCCATATGATAGCTCCATACTCGCCAACAGCCTTGAGATCACCTCTTGCTTTGCTGTAGCATTCTCATCCACATAGATCCTCAGCCCTTGTAGCTCATCCCACAAGTGTTGCAGCTTCATTACATGGGTGTTAACCCCTCCTCTTCTTGATCTCACTCCAAAGATCCTCTCCTTGGCTTCATACACTCTCCTAAGATTGATCTTGTCCTCATGAGCACCCTCAATCTTCTCAAGCAATGTACTATCTCCAAGACTAGACTGATCCTTACTGATTTCTCTAGCTGTCTGATCTCCCTCAGCAGCTATCTCTTGTAAAGGCTTCACCTTTACCCTTCCATCAGTGGCTACCTCCTTCAAAGATCCCACCTTTACTTGTAAAGTCTCTACCTTTACACTGTCACTCCCATCAGTGGCTATCTCCTTCAAAGATCCCACCTTTACTTGCTTACTACTCAACATCCCAGAGCTCTCCAATGCTGTTTTCATCCATAGAACCATACTACACTGGTTTCCTCCTCTCTCCTCCTCATACTGTGTTGTCTCTGATCTAAGTGTTAAGATGTAGTCAAGAATAAGATGAGGTGATCAGATTATGGAAGAGGAGATCATTTGAGAGGTGTTAAGAGGAAGTGCAAAGTTAGGGTGTGTCCGTACTGTACGGTCACTGTACGGACACTGTACGGATCAGGCAGGTGATTAAGAGTGGTGAAACCACTTAAGAAGAGATTTGGGTCGATGTGCAAATATAGGGCGGAGTGGTACGGACAGGCGGTCCGTACCGTCCGTACCGGGAAGAGACATCGACCAGTTTCACCATTTACCCGCGTAAATGGTTATTCGACCTTACCGCTTTACCACTTGGGATCCGACCGTTGTAAGAGAGTGAGGCGCGTCCTGACAGCCTGTCAGAGGCTGGAAAGAGCAACAGCATATTCCAAGATGCCATAAGCGTGTGACAACTCCTATTGGTCCGAGCCACTTAGCCGCGCCTCTCCCACATGTGTTTCAAATAGTTAAACCCTTGTTGTCTCTTCCTTTATATATCTGTAATCTCTCAAACATTAATACTTACGCAGTCTTTGTTTATTCTTGAGTCTCCTTATGAATTCTCTCTAGACTTAAGACATTTCATACACAAATCTCTTAATCTCGTTACCAATCTTCTTTAATCTTCATCTATATCATTTATAACACTCAGATTAACTAAAAATATCATGGTATCAGAGCCTGGTTAGGAGATCTGAGTGCTCTTTTGTTACGTTCTTTAAAGATTCAAAGCTTGGATCTTTAAAGAGTTTTGGTCCCGGATCTTTGAAGAATATCACTGTCCGAGCTCAGTGAGTTCTTGGAGGTGTAGCTGCGGTTGTTCCAGTTCGTTGCTTTAAGGATTCAAAGATTGAATCTTTAAGGAGAGTGGAGGGTACGAAGCTTACTATACTGTCCGAGCTCAGTGTGGTCTACTTGGATACGTGTGAGGTTCTTTGAAGTTTCTACAAGATAAAGTTGTGTTCTTTGTAGATTGTTAAGCTTGTGAGATTGTTTCCGCTGCATTCTGGTTTGGTTTTGGCTTCTCAATCTCAAGATACACTCTGTAAGAAGACTAAAGGTGTTAGCTTTACTCGTTTAAAGGCTAAAGGTGTTCACTTTATCAAGATTTGAAGACAGAAAGGGTTACTTTGTTCGCTGAAGACTAAAAAATGGAAGATGGTGTAAGTGGAGGTCACTACAACATGAAGGTGGCAGTTTGTTTCAAGGGAAACAACTACTTGGTGTGGTCTCGGATGGTGAGAACCGCTGTGGGGAGTAAGAAGGGGCTGTGGAAGCACATTACTCCAGGAGAAGCTCCAAAGCTGATTACTCAAGGAGAGATAGGAGAAGAAGCATCCGCGGATGCATTAGAGAAGTGGCAACAAGAAGACATGCTTGTCTTATCTGTTCTTCACGCATCCCTTGAGCCAGCTATCCTAGATGCGTATAGCTATTGTGAATCAGCTAAGGAGCTATGGGATACTTTGAAGAAGGTGTATGGGAATACATCAAATCTTAGCCGTGTGTTTGAGGTGAAGCTTGCTATCAACCAGCTGGTACAGGAAGACGTGGAGTTCACCAAACACTTGGGGAGGTTCAGATCACTCTGGTCTGAACTAGAGATGTTGAGGCCAAGCACTACTGATGCGGATGAGCTCAACAAGAGGAGGGAACAAGACAAGGTGTTCGGATTACTCTTAACGTTGAATCCGGCGTATAATGGCTTAATCATGAAGCTACTGAGGGAGGATGACTTGCCTGATCTTGATACTGTGTGTGCAAGGATTCAAAAAGAGCAAGGTTCTATTGGGCTCTTTGGGAAGAAGGGAGAGTTGGGGCTAGCAAACAAAGCCATTGATCAGTCCGGGCAAGCTGATGCCACTGAACCGCAAGCTAACAAAGCTACCCAAGGGAAGTATGAGAAGTTCAGTGGGACGTGTGATCACTGTAAGAAGCAAGGGCACAAGAAGAACCAATGTTGGATCCTTCACCCCCACTTGAAACCAGCCAAGTTCATGAAGGACAAGGAGGCAAGGGCTAATGTTTCTGAGGTTTCAAGAGGAGGATCAGGTGTGGCAAGTACCAGTAAGAACCAGGACGTGAGAGGGCAGGCAGGAACAAGTGAAGAAAGGTCCTTGGTGGCATACTCCGGGGTTCCCAGCAACTACAACAACAATGATCACCAAGAATACCTCAAGAAGTCGGACCTTGACGCGCTTATCAAGCTCTTCAAGGACAATGGTAACAATTATGGGTATTCTTTTGGTGCTAAAGTAGTAGAAAATTCAATTGCAATGAGTAGACTTGATAGTATGGCTGATCATATAGATAGCGAACTCATTCATTCTAGTATTGCTGATATTGCTAGAGTTGATCATGAATTTAAACCGTCTAGTATTCTTGCTCTCATTGCTAGTAATCGTTCTACTAAGCCTCTTATTGTTGATTCTGGTGCATCTCATCATATGATTAGTGATGATAAGTTGATTAAAGACATCCTGCCTCATACTGGTCATGTTTTGATTGCCAATGGAGATAGAATTCCCATTAAGGGAATAGGAAAGCTTAGATTGTTTGATAAAGAGTCTAAAGCTTTATATATGCCTGATTTCACTTCTAATCTTTTATCTGTTAAGAAATGTGCTACTGATTTACAATGCAATGTGATCTTTAGTCCTTATGATGTGAAGTTTCAGGATATTAAAAGCAGCAAGTTGATTGGAAAAGGAGTTACCAAAGGAGATTTATACATGCTTGAAGATTTAGCTCCTGTTTCTAATATTAGCTGCTCGTTTACCTCTGTTTCTGCTTCTAGTTTAAGTAAAAATGCATTGTGGCATGCTAGATTAGGACACCCTCATAATAAGGCTTTTAAACTGATGGTGCCAGGTGTTTCCTTTGAGAATAAAGATTGTGAAGCTTGTATTTTAGGCAAGCATTGTAAAACTGTTTTTCCAAACTCAAGTACTATTTATGATAAGTGTTTTGATCTTATTCATTCTGATGTTTGGACTGCTCCTTGCTTATCTAGGGAAAATCATAAGTATTATGTCACTTTCATTGATGAAAAATCCAAATACACCTGGTTAACCTTAATTCCAACCAAAGATAGGGTACTTGATGCATTTAAAAATTTTCAAGCTTATGTAACTAACCAATATCATGCCAAGATTAAGATTTTCAGGTCTGATAATGGTGGTGAGTACACTGGAAATGCATTCAAGCAACACTTATCACAACACGGCATCTTACACCAAACGAGTTGCCCTTATACTCCTCAGCAAAATGGCGTGGCAGAGAGGAAGAATAGACATCTCATGGAAGTGGCAAGAACACTCCTTCTCCACTGTAAGGTTCCTAAACGCTTTTGGGGTGATGTTGTGGTTACTGCCTGTTACTTGATAAACAGGACACCGACTTTGGTTCTTCATGGAAAGGCTCCGTTTGAGGTTTTGAATCAGTACAAGCCAGTACTGGATCACATGAGAGTTTTTGGGTGTCTTTGCTATGTTATGGTTCCGGGTGATTTGAGAAACAAGTTGGAAGCTAGGAGTGTAAAGGCAGTGTTCATTGGGTACTCAACTACACAAAAGGGCTACAAATGTTATGATCCTGACACAAGGAGAGTGTTAGTATCAAGGGAAGTGAAGTTTATTGAAGAGAGGGGATATTATGAGGAGCAGAATCAGGAAGAACTGAGAGATCTCACCACGGATAGAGCCTCTGTTCTAAGAACCATTCTGGAAGGTCTTGGAATCAGTACAAGTCAAGATACGGGTGGTGCAAGAACAACTGGTTCAGGAGGCTCAGTTCCCGTGCAACCGGCACCAGTAACTTCCCACCTTGATCATGAGGGGGGCAGTGAATCAAGAACTCAAACACAAGAGAGTTCAAGTAGAGAGGAGAACTCTGGCAATTTCCATGATCAAGGTGGGTCAGGAGAGATGAACCAGGAGAGTGAGAGCAGTATTGTGGAGGAACAGCCGGGAGAGGAAGCAGTAATGCAAGAACAAGTTCCAACTGTTCCATTGAGGAGGAGTGAGCGGATTAGGAGGGATCCTTCCAACTGGGTAAACACGAGAGTGTACTACAATGCCCAGGCTGTGAAGCATCCTTCCCAAGCCGTTTGCTCTTTTGCTCATTATCCAGAAGAACACTACAGCTTTATGGTGAGCTTAGACGAGAGTTACGTTCCAAGAAGCTATGAGGAAGCCGTGTTGATCCAAGAGTGGAGAGATTCAGTTCAAGCAGAGGCTGATGCTATGATCAAGAATGATACTTGGTATGAGAGTGAGTTACCAAGAGGAAAGAAAGCTGTAACAAGTAGATGGATCTTTACCATCAAGTACAAACCTGATGGAACCATTGATAGGAGGAAGACCAGATTGGTTGCTAGAGGGTTTACACAAACGTATGGAGAAGACTATATTGATACTTTTGCTCCTGTGGCCAAGTTACACACCATCCGGATAGTACTATCCCTTGCTGTGAATCTTGGTTGGGATCTTTGGCAAATGGATGTGAAGAATGCATTCTTACAAGGGGAACTTGAAGATGAAGTCTATATGGTTCCACCTCCGGGTCTTGAGCACTTAGTGAAGAAGGGTAATGTCTTAAGACTCAAGAAAGCTATATATGGATTAAAGCAATCTCCTAGAGCCTGGTATCACAAGTTGAGTACCACACTGAATGGTAGAGGATTCGTGAAGTCAGAGCTTGATCACACATTGTTTACACTGACTACACCAAGAGGTATTGTGGCGCTTTTGGTGTATGTGGATGATATCATCATAACAGGAAGTGATAAGGGGGAGATAAAGGCAACTAAGGAGTATTTGAAATCAGTGTTTGATATTAAGGACTTGGGAGAGATGAAATACTTCCTTGGGATTGAACTATGTAGATCTAAGGAGGGATTGTTCATTTCTCAAAGGAAGTATACTATGGATCTACTGAAGGAGGCAGGAGCCTATGGAGGGAAGACGGCTAAGATGCCTATGGAAGATGGCTACAAGGTTCCACGTGAGGGGGAGATTGAGGATAGCCAACCCTTTCATGATCCTAAGCAGTATAGAAAGCTTGTGGGAAAGCTTATATACCTTACCATCACACGGCCAGATATCAGTTTTGCTGTAAACCAAGTGAGTCAACACATGCAAGTCCCTAAGGAGCATCATTGGCGTATGGTTGAGAGGCTTTTGATGTATCTGAATGGAACACAAAGCCTTGGCGTATGGATGGGTTATAGTGGAAGCACAGAGATTGTTGGGTATTGTGATGCAGATTGGGCAGGAGATAGGGCTGATAGAAGATCTACAACCGGGTATTGCACCTTCATTGGTGGAAACTTAGTTACTTGGAAGAGTAAGAAGCAAAAGGTGGTGTCTTGCTCTAGTGCAGAAGCTGAGTATAGAGCAATGCTGAAGCTAACCAATGAATTGGTATGGATCAAAGGGATTCTGAAGCACTTGAAGGTTGAGCAGTCCACACCAATGACAATGCATTGTGACAATCAAGCCGCCATCCACATTGCTTCAAACTCTGTGTTTCATGAGAGGACAAAGCATATAGAGGTTGATTGTCACAAGGTGAGGCAGATGATTGTTCTTGGGGTTATACTACCGTGTTACACAAGGAGTGAGGATCAGTTGGCAGATGTTTTCACTAAGGCAGCTAGGCAAAAGACAATGGAGTCCATACACATCAGGTTAGGACTCATTGATCTTGGGCCTAAGGACTAATCTATATACTCTCCTGATCATGTGAACTCTACTCTTTCCTCATTAAGGTTTTGTCCCATTGGGTTTTCTTTAATGAGGTTTTAATGAGGGAGTTCTCATGGTCCTTCCAAGCTTGACTTGTTCCACATGGTCAAGCTTGAGGGGGAGTGTTAAGATGTAGTCAAGAATAAGATGAGGTGATCAGATTATGGAAGAGGAGATCATTTGAGAGGTGTTAAGAGGAAGTGCAAAGTTAGGGTGTGTCCGTACTGTACGGTCACTGTACGGACACTGTACGGATCAGGCAGGTGATTAAGAGTGGTGAAACCACTTAAGAAGAGATTTGGGTCGATGTGCAAATATAGGGCGGAGTGGTACGGACAGGCGGTCCGTACCGTCCGTACCGGGAAGAGACATCGACCAGTTTCACCATTTACCCGCGTAAATGGTTATTCGACCTTACCGCTTTACCACTTGGGATCCGACCGTTGTAAGAGAGTGAGGCGCGTCCTGACAGCCTGTCAGAGGCTGGAAAGAGCAACAGCATATTCCAAGATGCCATAAGCGTGTGACAACTCCTATTGGTCCGAGCCACTTAGCCGCGCCTCTCCCACATGTGTTTCAAATAGTTAAACCCTTGTTGTCTCTTCCTTTATATATCTGTAATCTCTCAAACATTAATACTTACGCAGTCTTTGTTTATTCTTGAGTCTCCTTATGAATTCTCTCTAGACTTAAGACATTTCATACACAAATCTCTTAATCTCGTTACCAATCTTCTTTAATCTTCATCTATATCATTTATAACACTCAGATTAACTAAAAATATCACTAAGTTGCTTCATGTCCCTGTTATACTCATCAATCACACAGCAAAGACACAGCAAATACACAGCAAGGCCACAGCAACACACACAGCAAAGCCACAGCAACAATCAATATATCATCAAGAACACAGCAAGGACAAAGAAACTCACAAAGCAACAATCTTTGGCTTAGAACTTTCTCCAACAGATCCAAACCCCACGCCAAGCTTCTCTTCAGACTAGATCATCCTTCCAACGTTGCCAATCATCTAAAGGAACCTCCTTGAAGCTTACTCTCCAAAAGAAACACCAACAGACACCAACCCAGATTTTTAAAGATCTAGCTCACCAAAACTCTCAAGAACACTCAAGAACACCCAAGAACATTTCCAGAAAATAAAGAATCACTCTCCCCTTTTTGAGCAACCTGGCTCTGATACCATGATATTTTTATAATCTGAGAGTATTTTAATTATAATCTGGTGATTAAATGGAGATTAAGAGATTAGAGATTAAGAACAAAAGAGAGACTAGAGAGAGATTGAAAAATTCTCATTAATGAATAAGGGGGCAGTCGCCAATTACAAATAAGGGAAAGCAAGGGATTACAACAGTGGACAATAGTGTGTTACAAGGGCTTCACTTAGCATCTAAAAGGAATATACTCCTAGCTTCTTCCTTTCCAACAGTGTGCACCTCTTCCCTTCTTCCTTTGGCACTGTAGGTGCTTCCTCTTCTCCTCTACAGTGCATCAGATCATGTGTCTAAGATATAGTTACCTGTGGTAAGTCCTCCCTCTCTCTTTACCACAGTAACTTATTTTCACCACAGTAACTTTTATTTATTCTCCACAGCTCAGTTTAACAATCCCACTTTGGACCCAAATGATTCCAGTTTACCCTGTTTGTAGATATGGCAGTTTCTTGAAGTTTCTGATCAAACCTGAATGAATCCGGATATATGAAGCTTTATCCTGACTCATTAATCAGTATAGAATCACCCCGAAGTTGAATCAATATAATAGGAGCTAGGATTAAGAAGTTATCCCACTTTTGACCCAAATGATTCCAGTTTACCCGGTTTGTAGATATGGCAGTTTCTTCAAGTTTCTGATCAAACCTGAATGAATCCTGACTCATTAATCAGTTTAGAATCACCCTGAAGTTGAATCAATATCATAGGAGCAAGGATTAAGAAGTTATCCCACTTTGGACCCAAATGATTCCAGTTTACCCGGTTTGTAGATATGGCAGTTTCTTCAAGCTTCTGATCAAACCTGAATGTATCCGGATATAAGAATCTTTATCCTGAGTCAATAATCTGTTTAGAATCACCCTGAAGTTTAATAAATATCATAGGAGCTAGGATTAAGAAGTTATCCCACTTTGGACCCAAATGATTCCAGTTTACCCTGTTTGTATATATGGCAGTTTCTTCAAGTTTCTGATCAAACATGAATGAATCCGGATATAAGAAGCTTTATCCTGACTCATTATTCAGTTTAGAATCACCCTGAAGTTGAATCAATATCATAGGATCTAGGATTAAGAAGTTATCCCACTTTGGACCCAAATGATTCCAGTTTACCATGTTTGTAGATATGGCAGTTTCTTCAAGTTTCTGATCAAACCTGAATGAATACGGATATAAGAAGCTCTATCCTGACTCATTAATCAGTTTAGAATCACCCTGAAGTTGAATCAATATCATAGGAGCTAGGATTAAGAAGTTATCCCACTTTGGACCCAAATGATTCCAGTTTACCCTGTTTGTAGATATGTCAGTTTCTTCAAGTTTCTGATCAAAACTGAATGAATCCGGATATAAGAAGCATTATCCTGAGTCATTAACCAGTTTAGAATCACCCTGAAGTTGAATCAATATCATAGGAGCTAGGATTAAGAAGTTATCCCACTTTGGACCCATGTGATTCCAGTTTACCCGGTTTGTAGATATGGCAGTTTATTCAAGATTCTAATCAAACATGAATGAATCCGGATACAAGAAGCTCTATCCTGACTCATTAATCAGTTTAGAATCACCCTGAAGTTGAATCAATATCATAGGAGCTAGGATTAAGAAGTTATCCCACTTTGGACCCATGTGATTCCAGTTTACCCGGTTTGTAGATATGGCAGTTTCTTCAAGATTCTAATCAAACATGAATGAATCCGGATACAAGAAGATTTATCCTGACTCATTAATCAGTTTAGAATCACCCTGCAGTTGAATAAGTATCATAGGAGCTAGGATTAAGAAGTTATCCCACTTTGGACCCAAATGATTCCAGTTTACCCTGTTTGTAGATATGGCAGTTTCTTCAAGCTTCTGATCAAACCTGAATGTATCCGGATAAAAGAAGCTTTATCCTGACTCATAATCAGTTTATAATCACCCTGAAGTTGAATCAATATCATAGGAGCTAGAATTAAGAAGTTATCCCACTTTGTACCCAAGTGATTCCAGTTTACCCTGTTTGTAGATATGGCAGTTTCTTCAAGCTTCTGATCAAACCTGAATGAATCCAGATATAAGAAGATTTATCCTGACTCATTAATCAGTTTAGAATCACCCTGAAGTTAAGTCAATATCATAGGAGCAAGGATTAAGAAGTTATCCCACTTTGTACCCAAATGATTCCAGTTTACCCTGTTTGTAGATATGGCAGTTTCTTCAAGTTTCTGATCAAACCTGAATGAATCCGGATATAAGAAGCTTTATCCTGACTCAATAATCTGTTTAGAATCACCCTGAAGTTGAATCAATATCATAGGAGCTAGGATTAAGAAGTTATCCCACTTTGGACCCAAAATGATTCCAGTTTACCCTGTTTGTAGATATGGCAGTTTCTTCAAGTTTCTGATCAAACCTGAATGAATCCGGATATAAGAAGCTTTATCCTGACTCATTAATCAGTTTAGAATCACCCCGAAGTTGAATGAATATCATAGGAGCTAGGATTAAGAAGTTATCCCACTTTGGACCCTAATAATTCCAGTTTACCCTGTTTGTTGATATGGCAGTTTCTTCAAGTTTCTGATCAAACCTGAATGAATCCGGATACAAGAAGCTTTATCCTGACTCATTAATCAGTTTAGAATCACCCTGAAGTTGAATCAATATCATAGGAGCTAGGATTAAGAAGTTATCCCACTTTGGACCCAAATGATTCCAGTTTACCATGTTTGTAAATATGGCAGTTTCTTCAAGTTTCTGATCAAACCTGAATGAATCCGGATATAAGAAGCTTTATCCTGACTCATTAATCAGTATAGAATCACCCTGAAGTTGAATCAATATCATAGGAGCTAGGATTAAGAAGTTATCCCACTTTGGACCCAAATGATTCCAGTTTACCCTGTTTGTAGAGATGGCGGTTTCTTCAAGTTTCTGATCAAACCTTAATGTATCCGGATATAAGAAGCTTTATCCTGACTCATTAATCAGTTTAGAATCACCCTGAAGTTTAATCAATATCATAGGAGCTAGGATTAAGAAGTTATCCCACTTTGGACCCAAATGATTCCAGTTTACCCGGTTTGTAGATATGGCAGTTTCTTCAAGCTTCTAATCAAACCTGAATGTATCCGGATATAAGAAGCTTTATCCTGACTCATAATCAGTTTATAATCACCCTGAAGTTGAATCAATATCATAGGAGCTATGATTAAGAAGTTATCCCACTTTGGACCCACGTGATTCCAATTTACCCTGTTTGTAGATATGACAGTTTCTTCAAGCTTCTGATCAAACCTGAATGAATCTGGATATAAGAAGATTTATCCTGACTCATTAATCAGTTTAGAATCACCCTGAAGTTGAATCAATATCATAGGAGCTAGGATTAAGAAGTTATCCCAATTTGGACCCAAATGATTCCAGTTTACCCTGTTTGTAGATATGGCAGTTTCTTCAAGTTTCTTATCAAACAAGAATGAATCCGGATATAAGAAACTTTATCCTGACTCATTAATCAGTTTAGAATCACCCTGAAGTTGAATCAATATCATAGGAGTTAGGATTAAGAAGTTATCCCAATTTGGACTCAAATGATTCCAGTTTACCCTGTTTGTAGATATGGGAGTTTCTTCAAGTTTCTGATCAAACCTGAATGAATCCAGATATAAGAAGCTTTATCCTGACTCATTAATCAGTTTAGAATCACCCTGAAGTTGAATCAATATCATAGGAGCTAGGATTAAGAAGTTATCCCACTTTGGACCCATGTGATTCCAGTTTACCCGGTTTGTAGATATGGCAGTTTCTTCAAGATTCTAATCAAACATGAATGAATCCGGATACAAGAAGCTCTATCCTGACTCATTAATCAGTTTAGAATCACCCTGAAGTTGAATCAATATCATAGGAGCTAGGATTAAGAAGTTATCCCACTTTGGACCCAAATGATTCCAGTTTACCCGGTTTGTAGATATGGCAGTTTCTTCAAGCTTCTGATCAAACCTGAATGTATCCGGATATAAGAAGATTTATCCTGAGTCAATAATCTGTTTAGAATCAACCTGAAGTTTAATAAATATCATAGGAGCTAGGATTAAGAAGTTATCCCACTTTGGACCCAAATGATTCCAGTTTACCATGTTTGTATATATGGCAGTTTCTTCAAGTTTCTGATCAAACATGAATGAATCCGGATATAAGAAGCTTTATCCTGACTCATTAATCAGTTTAGAATCACCCTGAAGTTGAATCAATATCATAGCATCTAGGATTAAGAAGTTATCCCACTTTGGACCCAAATGATTCCAGTTTACCATGTTTGTAGATATGGCAGTTTCTTCAAGTTTCTGATCAAACCTGAATGAATACGGATATAAGAAGCTCTATCCTGACTCATTAATCAGTTTAGAATCACCCTGAAGTTGAATCAATATCATAGGAGCTAGGATTAAGAAGTTATCCCACTTTGGACCCAAATGATTGTTAAGATGAGGTCAAGAGAGGCATAGAGTTGTGTTACAAGAAGAGGAATGGGTTGAGAAAGGAGTAAGGAAGCTAAAGAGGGAAAGTGCATATTTAGGGTAAGGCGGTACGGACGGTACGGACCGTACGGACGGTACGGACCACCTGTACGGACCGCCTCGACCACTTTCACTCTTAAGAGTGATTTCTCCACATTTGGTGTTGGTGCAAAGTCAGGGCATGGTGTACGGATTTACCATGACCGTACACCTCAGTAACAAAGGTAAAAACACCTTGTGGTGCGTGTGGAAGAAGAAAGTGGTCGGATACTCTAATGGAAGGGAAAGGTTTGGGCCGCTTACATCCGAACGTTGGAGAGGAGGGAAGCGCGCCACAAACAGTGAATTCCAGGCTGTCAGGAGCTAAGGGTATCTGGTCAAGATACCATAAGCATCAAACGTGTGGAGCGAGCCATTGGATGAAGCAAATGGGACGCTCCTCCAAATAGTGCACTTACACGCTTATTACTGTTTAAAACCCTTGTTCTCTCTTTGTATAAATACTTGTGTGCCTCCTCTTGAAATGGTTAATGAAGTCTTTTGTATTCTTGAGTCTCTCTACGGTTTTCTAAGACTTTAAAAACATTTTCTCACATTAATCTCTTAATCTCATTGAGATTTTAGAGATTAGAATAGGTATTGAGAGATTATGGCAGATTAAGAGATTAAATGGGTAACATGTTTAAGAGAAAGTAAGTTTCATGATGAACAAGAGAGAGATTAGAGAGAGAATACACCAAACTCGTTAAACTTTATTAATCAGAGAGAGTTACAATATATAGGAAGAGATACAAGGGTTTTAAGAGCTTAAAGCATGTGAGGTCAAAGGATAAGGTTCAAAAGCAACCAATGACCATTCTCACACGAACCATGACACTGTTGGGGCGCGTCTTCTACTTGCCAGCCTGGCCACAGCCTGTCTAGACGCGCTTCTTCCCTCCAACGTTCGGATCCCTACAGTGGTCAAGGCCTACAGTGATTTGGTCCGAGACTAACTCCACCCGGGTAAGTTTACTCTTTACCGCGGCAGTAACTGGTCCGTACCGGCCGTACGGACTGTACGGACCTGTACGGACTGGTCGACCCAAATGCACACTTCTCCTCTTTTCCTCATTACCACAAACCCAATAACATCCAACACATCTCTTCTCATATAATCACTCTGCATAGTTCAACACTCCCCCTCAATCTTGACCATGTGAAACAAGTCAAGATTGGAAGGACCATGAGCTCTCCCTCATTAAAAACCTTACCAAAGAAAACCCATTTGGGACAAAACCTTGATAAGGAAAAGAGTAGAGACCTCATGATCAGGGGAGTATTTAAACTAGCTCTTAGGAGATAGGTCAATGAGTCCTAACCTGATGTGAATGGACTCCATGACCTTCTGCCTAGCCGCCTTGGTAAATACATCTGCCAATTGATCTTCACTCCGTGTGTAGCAAGGCAAGATTACTCCCAACACAATCATCTGCCTCACCTTATGGCAGTCAACTTCAATATGCTTAGTTCTCTCATGGAACACTGAGTTGGTGGCAATGTGAATTGCAGCCTGGTTATCACAATGCATGGTCATTGGGGTTGCTTGCTCAATCTCCAAATGCTTTAGGATCCCCTTGATCCACACTAACTCATTGGTAAGCTTGAGCATGGCTCTATACTCAGCTTCTGCACTAGAACAAGAGACCACCTTCTGCTTCTTACTCTTCCAAGTAACCATATTACCACCAATGAACGTGCAGTAGCCGGTGGTAGACTTCCTGTCAGCTCGATCACCAGCCCAATCCGCATCACAATAACCCACAACTTCAGTGCTCTCATTACGTCCCATCCATATGCCCAGACCTTGAGTTCCATTCAAGTACATGAGAACTCTCTCTACCATACGCCAGTGATGTTCTTTTGGAGCTTGCATATGCTGGCTCACTTGATTCACAGCAAAACAAATATCTGGCCGTGTGATAGTTAAGTATATCAACTTCCCCACAAGTCTTCTATACAGCTTTGGATCATGGAACAGTTTGCTATCTTCAAGCTCCCCCTCACGTGGAACCTTATAACCATCCTCCATAGGCATCTTTGCTGTTTTCCCACCATATGCACCAGCATCTTTCAAGAGGTCTAATACATACTTCCTTTGTGATATAAACAAGCCCTCCTTTGATCTACACAGCTCAATTCCAAGAAAGTACTTCATTTCTCCCAAATCTTTTATATCAAAGACTGACTTCAGGAACTCCTTTGTAGCCTTGATTCCATCCTTATCACTTCCTGTGATGATTATATCATCCACATATACCAACAAGACAATGATTCCGGAGGCAGTAGTTAAGGTAAAGAGAGTATGATCAAGCTCGGACTTCCTAAACCCTCTTCCATTCAATGTTGTGCTAAGCTTGTTGTACCAGGCTCTAGGTGACTGTTTCAAGCCATAGATAGCTTTCTTTAATCTCAGCACGTTCCCTGGTTTCACCATCCCTTCTAGACCCGGAGGTGGAAGCATATAGACCTCATCCTCTAGCTCTCCTTGTAGAAAGGCATTCTTGACATCCATTTGCCAAAGATCCCACCCAAGGTTGGTTGCCACTGAAAGTACTATCCTGATGGTATGTAGCTTTGCAACAGGAGCAAATGTATCAATGTAATCCTCTCCATAGGTCTGTGTAAACCCTCTAGCAACCAGCCTTGTCTTACGCCTATCAATCTTCCCATTTGGTAGATACTTGATGGTGAATATCCATTTACAAGACACTGCTCTCTTTCCTTTAGGCAATTCACTCTCATACCATGTATCATTCTTGATCATGGCATTAGCTTCAGCATTGACTGAATCCCTCCACTCTTGAATCAACATAGCTTCTTCATAGCTCCTTGGTACATAGCTTTCATCTAAGCTCACCATGAACGCACAATGTTCTTCTGGATACTCTGCAAAGGAGCACACGGCTTGGGAGGGATGCTCCACAGCCTGGGCATTGTAGTACACTCTCGTGCTTACCCAGTTGGAAGGATCTCTCCTTACCCGTGTGCTTCTTCTCAAAGGAACCATCACTTCCTCATTAACCACCGGTTCTTTCTGAATCACTTCTTCTTCTTGTATATTTTCTTCCTCAGCTTCTTGAATCACTTCCTGATCTTTACTTCCGGACCTTTCTTCACTATGAGCAGGAGAACCTGAGCTTTGATCTCTCAACTCTTCAGTACCAGGTTCACTTCCCCCCTCATGTTCAAAGTGGGAAGGTTCGGCAGCAGCAGCTGGTATAGGCTCCCCACGCCTTCCTTGATCCTGGGACACTCCAATACCGAGTTCCTCTAGTATATTCCTCAAGCTAGCAGCCCTATCTGTTGGTTGAGCAAGTTCTTCTAGCTCTTCCCAATTCTTCCCATCATAATACCCTTTCTCCTCCATGAACTTTACTTCCCTAGATACCAAGACCTTCCTGGCTATAGGATCATAGCATTTATACCCCTTTTGAGATGTAGAATACCCCACTAGCATTGCCTTGGTACTCTTAGCTTCCAACTTGTTTCTCATCTCGCCTGGTACCATCACAAAGCATACACACCCGAACGTTCTCAAGTGATCCACCACTGGTTTACTCTTGTTGAGAACTTCAAATGGTGACTGATCTCCTAAGATCCGAGTGGGTAACCTGTTTATCAAATAACAGGCAGTCATCACAGCATCACTCCAGTACCTCTTAGGAACACTCTTGTGGAACATCATGGACCGTGCCACCTCCATAAGGTGCCTGTTCTTTCTTTCTGCAACGCCATTCTGTTGTGGAGTGTAAGGGCAGCTGGTTTGGTGGAGAATCCCATGTTGAGCTAGGTGATCTTTGAAGGCATGACTTATATACTCTCCACCATTATCAGACCTGAAAATTTTAATCTTGGCATGATATTGGTTAGTAATATAAGCCTGAAAATTTCTAAATGCATCAAACACCCTATCTTTCGTTTTAATAAGTGTTAACCAGGTGTATTTGGATTTTTCATCTATGAATGTGACATAATACTTGTAATCATCTCTAGATAAGCAGGGAGCAGTCCAAACATCAGAGTGAATTAAATCAAAGCAATTTTCATAAATAGTAGATGATTTTTGAAAAACTGTTTTGCAATGTTTCCCCAAAATACAAGCTTCACAATCATTATTTTTAAACATGACACCTGGTAACAAAATGTTTAAGGCCCTAACATGAGGATGACCAAGCCTAGCATGCCACAATGCATTATCACAAAGAGAAGAACTCGACGAAAAACAAGAACTAGAAATAGAAACAGGTGCAAGGTCTTCAAGCATATAAAGATCTCCTTTAGTAGCTCCTTGCCCAATCAACTTACTGCTTTTAATATCCTGAAACTTCACATCATTAGGACTAAAGATAACATTGCATTGAAGATCAGTGGTGCATTTCTTAACAGATAAAAGATTTGAAGTAAACTCAGGCATGAAGAAAGCTTTAGATTCTTTATCAAACAATTTTAACTTTCCAATTCCTTGAATCGGAATTTTAGCTCCATTAGCAATCATAACATGACCATGAGCAGGTTCAATATCTTTAATCAATTGGTTATCACTTATCATATGATGAGATGCACCAGAATCAATGATCAATGGTTTATGAACATTTTTAGCTATATAAGTCCTAGATGATTCATTTCGGTTCACCAAGTTCCCTAACATATTCAATAACTTATCAGGTATCTTAGGTTTGGCAGTAGAATCAGCACAAGAATTTTTAAAAATCTCTAGCAACCTATCAGTTGTACTAGTCATGGCACACGAATTTTTAAAAATTTCTAACAACTTATCAGTGGTACTAGTCAGTGTATACGCAGTATAAGAATAGCCAAGGGTGTTTCCGAGTGTGTTACCAGACTCCTTAAGAGCTTTGAAGAATGCTTCAAGATCGGCTTTCCTGAACATCTCCTGATTCACCCCTTGCTCACTCAGCTGATGAGAAGCTAATGCACGACCTTCACTTTCACCCGCCTTCACATTTGGATTAGCCCCGGAAGAACCAGCTCCACTTGCTCCAGCAGAAAGGTGTGCCTTTGCCTCTCTTTCTTTCATCCAGCTCGGCTTGAGATGTGGATGGATGATCCAGCACTGACTCTTCTTGTGTCCTGACCTCTTACAATGATCACAATTGCCTTCAAACTTCTCATGCTTCTTTCCATCTCCACGGTAAGTTGCCTTGTTCGCTTGCATCTCCTCCGCTTGATGAGCCATGGTTAGCTCACTCTTTCCTCCAAAGAGACCAAGAGAACCCTCCTCCTTTTGAAGCTGTGCACACACCTCCTCCATAGATGGCAACTCCGCGGATCTCAGGATATGCTTGATCACGTCTTGGTAACACGGATCAAGTGTCATCAGTAGCCCAAAGATCTGATCTTGCTCTCTTCTTTGTATCAAGGACTCAAGATCAGTGGTGTTGGGTCTAAGGCTCTCAAGTTCAGACCATAAAGATCCAAACTTTCCCATGTGTTTGGTAAGCTCTCCACCATCTTGTTTCAACGCACTGATGGCTCTCTTTAGCTCAAACACACGGCTCACATTGGATACATTTCCAAACCTTTTGGAAAGTGTCTCCCACAGATGCTTAGGCGTCTCACAGTAGCTGTAAGCCTCAAGTAGTGGAATCTCAAGAGAGGCTTGAAGCACAGACAACACCATCAAGTCTTCTTGAACCCACTTCTTGGCATCCACCACCACAATCGCCTTTCCATCACCTTCTTCTTCAGTTTCTTTTGGCAAAGGCTCCTCTGGTCCATCATCCGTGATGTGATTCCAAAGTCCGAGCCTCCCAATCGCGGTCTTCACCAATCTTGACCACAGTAAGTAGTTTGATCCACCTTTCAAGGTAACAGGAACCGTCACCAGCTTGCTAAAGTTATTAGCTTCCATCTTCTTTCTTCACAACTCGGCAAGACCTCAAAGCTTCAATCTTGTACCCAGAAATGAGAGAAATAACCCCAGAACTCAAGAGCACACACACTTTAAAGAACCAGAGTTAAAGATCCCAACTTTATCACAAGAACTCTTCAGCCACACCAAGAACACAAGAATACACAGACCCGGAAAGCAAATAACTTAAGAACACGAACTAGAAAAGAGGAACGAGATCTCTCAATACCAAAGCCAACCTGGCTCTGATACCATGAGATTTTAGAGATTAGAATAGGTATTGAGAGATTATGGCAGATTAAGAGATTAAATGGGTAACATGTTTAAGAGAAAGTAAGTTTCATGATGAACAAGAGAGAGATTAGAGAGAGAATACACCAAACTCGTTAAACTTTATTAATCAGAGAGAGTTACAATATATAGGAAGAGATACAAGGGTTTTAAGAGCTTAAAGCATGTGAGGTCAAAGGATAAGGTTCAAAAGCAACCAATGACCATTCTCACACGAACCATGACACTGTTGGGGCGCGTCTTCTACTTGCCAGCCTGGCCACAGCCTGTCTAGACGCGCTTCTTCCCTCCAACGTTCGGATCCCTACAGTGGTCAAGGCCTACAGTGATTTGGTCCGAGACTAACTCCACCCGGGTAAGTTTACTCTTTACCGCGGCAGTAACTGGTCCGTACCGGCCGTACGGACTGTACGGACCTGTACGGACTGGTCGACCCAAATGCACACTTCTCCTCTTTTCCTCATTACCACAAACCCAATAACATCCAACACATCTCTTCTCATATAATCACTCTGCATAGTTCAACACTCATCACCAATCTTCTTAATCTTTCTCATAATCTTTCATAACACTCAGATTAACTAAAAATATCATGGTATCAGAGCCAGGTTAGGAGATCTGAGTGCTCTTTCGTTCTTGTGTTTTTAAAGATTCAAAGTTTGGGTCTTTAGAAACAGTTTGGTCCCGGATCTTTGAAGAACAACACTGTCCTAGCTCAGTGAGTTCTTGGTGGTGTGTGTGGCGGTTCTTGTTCGTTGCTTTGAAGATTCAAAGGTTGAGTCTTTAAGGAGAGTGAAGGAGTCGTTGCTTTATACACTGTCCGAGCTCAGTGTGTAGTCTTTGGTTCGTATTGAGTTCTTTGAAGGTTCTACTAGATAAAGTTGTGGTCTTTGTGGGTTGTGAAGTTTGTGAAGATATCCGCTGTGCTCTTTGTGTGTTCTAACTTCTCAATCTCAAGATACACTCGTTTGAAGACTAAAGGCGCGTCCTTTAATCTTGGGAAGACTAAAGTTACTAGCTTTACTCAGTTTTGGAAGACAAAAGGTGTTACTTTGTTCGGTTAAAGTCTAAAGATGGATGATGGTGTAAGTGGAGGTCACTACAACATGAAGGTTGCGGTTAGTTTCAAAGGAAACAACTACTTGGTGTGGTCTCGGATGGTGAGAACCGCTGTGGGGAGTAAGAAGGGGCTGTGGAAGCACATTACTCCAGGAGAAGCTCCAAAGCTCTTAACTCAAGGAGAGATAGGAGAGGAAGCCTCAACGGATGCTTTAGAGAAGTGGCAACAAGAGGATATGCTGGTACTTTCTGTTTTACACGCGTCTCTTGAGCCAACTATCCTAGATGCATATAGTTACTGTGAATCAGCTAAAGAGCTGTGGGATACTTTGAAGAAAGTGTATGGGAACACATCAAATCTTAGCCGCGTGTTTGAAGTGAAGCTAGCTATCAATCAGTTGGTACAAGAAGATGTGGAGTTTACTAAGCACTTGGGTAGATTCAGATCACTCTGGTCTGAACTGGAGATGTTGAGGCCAAGCACCACTGATGCGGATGAGCTCAACAAACGGAGGGAACAAGATAAGGTGTTCGGATTGCTGCTGACTCTGAATCCGGCATACAATGGGTTGATCATGAAGCTATTGAGAGAGGATGACTTGCCTGACCTTGATACTGTGTGTGCAAGGATCCAAAGGGAGCAAGGGTCTATTGGTCTCTTTGGGAAGAAGGGAGACTTGGCGTTAGCAAACAAAGCCATAGATCAATCCGGTGATACCACTGAACCACAAGCCAACAAGGCTACTCAAGGGAAGTATGAGAAGTTCAGTGGCACGTGTGATCACTGTAAGAAGCAAGGGCATAAGAAGAATCAGTGCTGGATCCTTCACCCTCACTTAAAGCCGGCTAAATTCATGAAGGATAAGGAGGCCAGAGCTAATGTTTCCGAGGCTTCAAGAGGAGGATCAGGTGTGGCAAGTACCAGTAAGAGCCAGGACGTGAGAGGGCAGGCGGGAACAAGTGAAGAGAGGTCCTTGGTGGCATATTCCGGAGTTCCCAACAGCTACAACAACAATGATCACCAAGAATACCTCAAGAAGTCTGACCTTGACGCGCTGATCAAGCTCTTCAAGGAAAATGGTAACAATTATGGGTATTCATTTGGTGCTAAGATGGTAGAAAATTCAAATGCAATGAGTAGACTTGATAGTGGTACTGATCATGTGGATAATGCATTAATTCATCCTAGTATTGCTAATATTGCTAGAATTGATCATGCATTTAAACCATCTAGTATTCTTGCTCTCATTGCTAGTAATCGTTCTACTAAGCCTCTCATTGTTGATTCTGGTGCATCTCACCATATGATTAGTGATGTTAAGTTGATTAAAGATGTCCTGCCTCATACTGGTCATGTCTTGATTGCTAATGGTGATAGGATTCCCATTAAAGGAATAGGAAAGCTGAAACTGTTTGATAAAGAGTCTAAAGCTTTATATATGCCTGATTTCACTTCTAATCTTTTATCTGTGAAAAGATGCACTACTGATTTACAATGCAATGTGATATTTACCCCTGAGGATGTGAAGTTTCAGGATATTAAAAGCAGCAAAGTGATTGGAAAAGGAGTTACCAAAGGAGATTTATACATGCTTGAAGACTTAGCTCCTGTTTCTAATATTAGCTGCTCGTTTACTTCAGTTTCTGCTTCTAGTTTAAGTAAAAATGCATTGTGGCATGCTAGATTAGGACACCCTCATAATAAGGCTTTTAAACTGATGGTGCCAGGTGTTTCCTTTGAGAATAAAGATTGTGAAGCTTGTATTTTAGGCAAGCATTGTAAAACTGTGTTTCCAAACTCTAAAACGATTTATGATAAATGTTTTGATCTTATTCACTCTGATGTTTGGACTGCTCCTTGCTTATCTAGAGAAAATCATAAGTATTATGTCACTTTCATTGATGAAAAATCCAAATACACCTGGTTAACCTTAATTCCAACCAAAGATAGGGTACTTGATGCATTTAAAAAATTTCAAGCTTATGTAACTAACCAATATCATGCCAAGATTAAGATTTTCAGGTCTGATAATGGTGGGGAATACACAGGAAATGCATTCAAGCAGCATCTATCACAGCATGGTATCTTGCACCAAACGAGCTGCCCATATACTCCTCAACAGAATGGCGTGGCAGAGAGGAAGAATAGGCATCTCATGGAAGTGGCAAGAACACTCATGCTTCACTGTAAGGTTCCTAAACGCTTCTGGGGTGATGCTGTGGTTACTGCCTGTTATTTGATAAACAGGATTCCTACCTTAGTTCTACATGGGAAGGCGCCGTTTGAGGTTCTGAATCAGTACAAGCCAGTGGTGGATCACATGAGAGTATTTGGATGTCTGTGTTATGTGATGATACCGGGTGAAATGAGAAACAAGTTGGAAGCAAGGAGTGTAAAAGCCATGTTTATTGGGTACTCTACAACTCAAAAGGGCTACAAATGTTATGATCCTGACACTAGGAGGGTGTTAGTATCAAGAGAAGTGAAGTTCATTGAAGATAGAGGGTACTATGAGGAGCAGAATCAGGAAGATTTGAGAGATCTTACCACGGATAGAGCTTCAGTTTTGAGAACAATTCTAGAGGGTCTTGGTATCAATACAACTCAAGATATCAGTGGAGGAAACTCAGGTGGATCAGGAGGGTCAGTTCCCACTCAACCGGAACAACAAGCTTCTCACCTTGATCATGAGGGGGGCAGTGAATCAAGAACACCAGGTCAAGTAAGCTCTAGTGGAGAAGAGAGCTCTGGTGGTTCTCATGATCAAGGTGGATCAGATTCAAGGCACCAGGAGAGTGAAAACAGAGATATGGATGTGAATGAGCATCCGGGAAGTGAAGATATCACAAGGGAGGAACCAGTTTCAGTTCAACCACAACCTCTAAGGCGAAGTGAGAGGATCAGGAGAGATCCATCAAATTGGGTGAACACTAGAGTATACTATAATGCTCAAGCCGTAGAACATCCATCTCAAGCAGTATGTTCATTTGCCGAGTATCCAGTGGAGCATAGAGCCTTTATGGTGAGTCTTGATGAGAGCTACGTTCCAAGAAGCTATGAGGAAGCAGTTTTGATTCAAGAATGGAGGGATTCAGTGAATGCAGAGGCTGATGCAATGATAAAAAACGACACATGGTATGAAAGTGAGTTACCAAAGGGGAAGAGAGCTGTGTCAAGTAGATGGATCTTCACTATCAAGTACAAACCTGATGGAACAATTGATAGGAGGAAGACACGGTTGGTTGCAAGAGGGTTCACCCAAACCTATGGAGAGGATTACATTGATACGTTTGCTCCAGTTGCTAAACTTCATACTGTGCGAATTGTTCTAGCTCTTGCTGTGAACCTTGGATGGGATTTGTGGCAAATGGATGTGAAGAATGCTTTCTTGCAAGGTGAACTTGAGGATGAGGTTTATATGATTCCTCCTCCTGGTCTTGAACATCTGGTAAAGAAAGGGAACGTGTTGAGGCTCAAGAAGGCAATTTATGGACTAAAGCAATCACCAAGAGCATGGTACCATAAATTGAGCACCACTTTGAATGGGAGAGGCTTTGTGAAGGCTGAGCTCGATCACACATTGTTTACTCTCACGACGCCAAGAGGGATTGTTGCCTTATTGGTATATGTTGATGACATTATTATCACTGGAGATGATAAAGAGGAGATCAAAGCTACAAAGGAGTTTCTGAAATCTGTGTTTGACATCAAGGATTTGGGAGAGATGAAATACTTTCTTGGTATAGAGCTGTGCAGATCCAAAGAAGGGCTATTTATCTCTCAAAGGAAGTATATCCTAGATCTCTTAAAGGAATCAGGGGCGTATGGTGGAAGAACAGCAAAAATGCCTATGGAAGATGGGTATAAGGTTCCACGTGAGGGGGAGATTGAAGACAGCAAGGTGTTTCATGATCCTAAGCTATATAGGAAACTGGTTGGCAAACTGATTTACCTTACAATCACACGCCCTGATATATGCTTTGCTGTGAACCAAGTGAGCCAGCATATGCAGTCACCTAAAGATCATCATTGGCGTATGGTAGAGAGATTACTTATGTATCTAAACGGAACACCAGATCAAGGAGTGTGGATGGGCTGTAATGGAAGCACTGAAGTGGTTGGATATTGTGATGCTGATTGGGCAGGAGACAGAGCTGATAGGAGATCCACAACCGGGTATTGTACATTCATTGGTGGGAATCTTGTGACATGGAAGAGTAAGAAGCAGAAAGTGGTTTCATGTTCAAGTGCAGAGGCTGAGTATAGGGCAATGCTGAAGCTTACAAATGAGCTTGTATGGATCAAAGGGATACTGAAGCATCTAAGGATCATTCAAGCAACTCCTATGACCATGCATTGTGACAATCAAGCCGCTATCCACATTGCTTCAAACTCAGTGTTTCATGAGAGGACTAAACACATAGAGGTTGATTGTCACAAGGTGAGGCAGATGATTGTTCTTGGAGAGATCTTACCATGCTATACACGGAGTGAGGATCAGTTGGCAGATGTTTTCACCAAGGCGGCTAGGCAAAAGACAATGGAGTCCATACACATCAGGTTAGGACTCATTGATCTTGGGCCTAAGGACTAGTCTATATACTCTCCTGATCATGTGAACTCTACTCTTTCCTCATTAAGGTTTTGTCCCATTGGGTTTTCTTTAATGAGGTTTTAATGAGGGAGTTCTCATGGTCCTTCCAAGCTTGACTTGTTCCACATGGTCAAGCTTGAGGGGGAGTGTTAAGATGAGGTCAAGAGAGGCATAGAGTTGTGTTACAAGAAGAGGAATGGGTTGAGAAAGGAGTAAGGAAGCTAAAGAGGGAAAGTGCATATTTAGGGTAAGGCGGTACGGACGGTACGGACCGTACGGACGGTACGGACCACCTGTACGGACCGCCTCGACCACTTTCACTCTTAAGAGTGATTTCTCCACATTTGGTGTTGGTGCAAAGTCAGGGCATGGTGTACGGATTTACCATGACCGTACACCTCAGTAACAAAGGTAAAAACACCTTGTGGTGCGTGTGGAAGAAGAAAGTGGTCGGATACTCTAATGGAAGGGAAAGGTTTGGGCCGCTTACATCCGAACGTTGGAGAGGAGGGAAGCGCGCCACAAACAGTGAATTCCAGGCTGTCAGGAGCTAAGGGTATCTGGTCAAGATACCATAAGCATCAAACGTGTGGAGCGAGCCATTGGATGAAGCAAATGGGACGCTCCTCCAAATAGTGCACTTACACGCTTATTACTGTTTAAAACCCTTGTTCTCTCTTTGTATAAATACTTGTGTGCCTCCTCTTGAAATGGTTAATGAAGTCTTTTGTATTCTTGAGTCTCTCTACGGTTTTCTAAGACTTTAAAAACATTTTCTCACATTAATCTCTTAATCTCATCACCAATCTTCTTAATCTTTCTCATAATCTTTCATAACACTCAGATTAACTAAAAATATCAATGATTCCAGTTTACCCGGTTTGTAGATATGGCAGTTTCTTCAAGCTTCTAATCAAACCTGAATGTATCCGGATATAAGAAGCTTTATCCTGACTCATAATCAGTTTATAATCACCCTGAAGTTGAATCAATATCATAGGAGCTATGATTAAGAAGTTATCCCACTTTGGACCCAAGTGATTCCAGTTTTCCCTGTTTGTAGATATGACAGTTTCTTCAAGCTTCTGATCAAACCTGAATGAATCTGGATATAAGAAAATTTATCCTGACTCATTAATCAGTTTAGAATCACCCTGAAGTTGAATCAATATCATAGGAGCTAGGATTAAGAAGTTATCCCACTTTGGACCCAAATGATTCCAGTTTACCCTGTTTGTAGATATGGCAGTTTCTTCAAGTTTCTGATCAAACAAGAATGAATCCGGATATAAGAAACTTTATCCTGACTCATTAATCAGTTAAGAATCACCCTGAAGTTGAATCAATATCATAGGAGTTAGGATTAAGAAGTTATCCCAATTTGGACCCAAATGATTCCAGTTTACCCTGTTTGTAGATATGGCAGTTTCTTCAAGTTTCTGATCAAACCTGAATGAATCCGGATATAAGAAGCTTTATCCTGACTCATTAATCAGTATAGAAGCACCCTGAAGTTGAATCAATATAATAGGAGCTAGGATTAAGAAGTTATCCCACTTTGGACCCAAATGATTCCAGTTTACCCTGTTTATAGAGATGGCAGTTTCTTCAAGTTTCTGATTCAACCTGAATGTATCCGGATATAAGAAGCTTTATCCTGACTCATTAATCAGTTTAGAATCACCCTGAAGTTGAATCAATATCATAGGAGCAAGGATTTAGAAGTTATCCCACTTTGGACCCAAATGATTCCTATTTACCCAGTTTGTAGATATGGCAGTTTCTTCAAGCTTCTGATCAAACCTGAATGTATCCGGATATAAGAAGCTTTATCCTGACTCAATAATGCGTTTAGAATCACCCTGAAGTTGAATCAATATCATAGGAGCTAGGATTAAGAAGTTATCCCACTTTGGACCCAAATGATTCCAGTTTACCCTGTTTGTAGATATGGGAGTTTCTTCAAGTTTCTGATCAAACCTGAATGAATCCGGATATAAGAAGCTTTATCCTGACTCATTAATCAGTTTAGAATCACCCTGAAGTTGAATCAATATCATAGGAGCTAGGATTAAGAAGTTATCCCACTTAGGACTAATAGACTCCTAGGATGCTTCTCTGGTTGGAATGGGATAGATCCTTGCAAATAGAGAATCAGAAGACTCGATCTACTTCAAGGGATGTGGAATGAATGGTGACACAAGAGGTATGGATGGATCTCTTGATACTCCTAAGTATTCAATCTCGGATATGACACACCAAGGAAGAACACTCTTTGGGTTTTACTAGATATGACACACTAGTAAAGATCTCAAGAACACTTTGAAACTACTATGGAGGCAGTAGCCGTCAAGAGAGAACAAGAGACAAGTTTGTGAATGAAAATAGGTTATTCTTCATTAGGGCATCCGAGTGCCTTTATATAGAGAAGGAAAGGAACATGCTCCTTCCTTCGAAATGTGTTACAATAATAAAACCATAGTCTTAACTTTAAAACATAAGATAAAAATAACATAATGTCTTCATGGTCTTGGACTGAGATAGCACCTAGGTGATATGTAAGACAAGCTGTGGCCTCATTAAAAACCTTCCTCCGTAAAACCCTGTGGGACAAAACCAAGAGCAAGGAAAAGAGCACACACAAAGTGCCTTGCCTAGAATACCAACTCAGCTAGATGTAGAGATGACTTTGATGGTGGTCAAAGTATCTCGAATCATCAAGCCTTGTCCAAGACTTTCTTTCTCCAAAGATGTAGTAAGTAATCCTCCAATGATCTCCTTGAGTTTCTCAGCTCTAGCTCGGGTGATAGGACCTTTAGGAAGGACTAGAACATCTTCAGGAAGCCCTTCCGGATTAGGGAGCTCTTCCAAGTCTTCAGGAAGCCCTTCCAGAATAGAAACCTTTTCCACATCTTTATCTTGATCAGCTTGCTGGTCCATGATCACATCATCCCCTCCCTCTTTAAAAGGATTTGTCCTCAAATCGAACTCATCTGCAAGAAAAGGGATCAAGTCAGAAACATTAAAGCTATTACTCACATCATACTTCCCGTGGAGATCAAGTTTGTATGCATTGTTGCTGATCTTCTTGATGATCTCAAAAGGTCCATCAATCCTCGGCATTAGCTTGGACTTTCTCTCATTTGGAAATCTCTCCTTCCTTAGGTGAACCCAAACCTTATCACCCACTTTAAAGACCATCTCACGCCTTCCTTTGTTAGCTTGCTTAGCATACTGCTTGGTTTTCTCTTCAATGTTGAGCCTAGCTTGCTCGTGGAGTTGTTTCACCATCTCTGCCTTCCTTTTGCCATCAAAACTTATCCTTTCACACTCAGGTAAAGGTATTAGATCCAAAGGAGAGGTGGGATTGAACCCATAAACAATTTCAAAAGGAGAAAACTTAGAAGCAGAATGCACAGCATGATTATATGCAAATTCACAATGTGGCAAATGATCTTCCCAAGATTTCAGATTCTTTTTAATGAATGCACGCAAGAGAGTTCCTAAAGTTCTATTAACTACTTCAGTCTGTCCATCAGTTTGTGGATGACAAGTAGTAGAAAACAACAGCTTAGTACCTAGTTTAGACCAAAGAGTCTTCCAAAAATAGCTAAGAAACTTAGTATCTCTATCAGAAACTATAGTCCTAGGCATGCCATGAATGCGTACAATCTCTTTAAAGAACAGGTTAGCAACATGCAATGCATCATCAGTTTTGTGACATGCTATGAAATGAGCCATTTTCGAGAATCTGTCAACAACAACAAAGATTGAATCTTTTCCAGTCCTAGTTCTAGGCAATCCCACAATGAAATCCATAGATATGTCATTCCAAGGATGATAAGGAATAGGGAGAGGAGTATACAAACCGTGAGACTGGATTTTAGACTTAGCTTGCTTACAAGTTGCACATCTTTCACAAAGTCTCTCCACATCTCTTTTCATCCTCGGCCAAAAGAAATGATCCTGCAAAGTTTTAAGAGTCTTTGCAACACCAAAATGACCCATGAGGCTTCCTCCGTGAGATTCCCTAACAAACAACTCTCTCAAGGAACAGTTAGGCACACACAAACAATTATCATAGAAAAGAAATCCATCATTCCTAAAGTAATGCCCAGTAGCAGCCTTTTCACAAGATATGTAAACATCTTTAAAATCAGGATCAGTATCATACATATCTTTAATCTGCTCAAAACCCAATAGTTTAACATCAAGAGTCTTTAAGAGAACATACCTCCTTGATAGTGCATCAGCAACTATGTTTTCCTTACCTTGTTTGTATTGGATCACATAAGGAAATGTTTCAATGAACTCAACCCATCTGGCGTGTCTCTTACTGAGCTTGTTCTGGCCTTTGAGGTACTTGAGAGACTCATGATCAGTGTGGATAACGAACTCCTTGGGCCATAGATAATGCTGCCAAGTCTGCAAAGCCCTCACCAAAGCATAGAGTTCCTTATCATAAGTTGCATAGTTGAGAGTGGCGCCTCCAAGTTTCTCACTGAAGTAAGCAATAGGCCTTTTCTCCTGCATGAGAACAGCACCAATACCAATTCCTGAGGCATCACATTCAATCTCAAATGTTTTATTAAAATCAGGAAGTATAAGAAGAGGGGCATTAGTAAGCTTCTCTTTAAGGCATTGAAAGGCAGTCTCTTGTGCTTCTCCCCACTTGAATCCCACATCTTTCTTGATAATCTCAGTCAAGGGAGCTGCTATGGTACTAAAGTCCCTCACAAATCGCCTATAGAAGCCAGCAAGTCCATGGAAGCTCCTCACTTCACTCACTGTCTTAGGGATTGGCCATTCACGTATAGCTTTCACCTTCTCTGGATCCACTTTCACTCCATCTGCACTCACAATAAAACCTAGGAAGACCAAGTTATCCGTACAGAAAGTGCATTTCTTAAGATTAGCAAAGAGTTTTTCTTTTCTCAAAACATCAAGAACAGCCTTAAGATGACCTATATGCTCTTCTAGATTCTGGCTGTAAACAAGGATGTCATCAAAGTAAACTACAACAAACAATCCTATGAAGGACCTAAGAACATGGTTCATCAATCTCATAAAAGTACTAGGAGCATTGGTTAATCCAAAAGGCATGACTAACCACTCATACAAACCATGCTTAGTTTTAAATGCAGTTTTCCATTCATCTCCCTCTTTCATCCTAATTTGATGATATCCACTTTTAAGATCTATCTTAGAAAAGATGCTAGATCCATGCAATTCATCAAGCATATCATCTAATCTAGGAATAGGGTGGCGATACTTCACTGTTATGTTGTTGATTGCTCTACAATCAACACACATGCGCCAGCTACCATCTTTCTTAGGCACCAAGAGTACTGGAACAGCACAAGGGCTCATGCTTTCACGGATGTGGCCTTTCTCCATCAGTTCCTCAACCTGCCTTTGTAGTTCCTTGGTCTCAACCGGGTTGGTTCTGTAAGCTGGTCGATTGGGAATAGTAGAACCTGGTACAAAATCTATCTGATGCTCAATCCCACGTATAGGAGGTAGACCAGTGGGACTATCTTCTGGAAACACATCCTGAAAATCCTGTAAAAGAGCTGACATCTCACTCGGATACACCGGTGTACAATCAGTTAGATTCAAAAGAGATTCTTTAAAAACAAATAAGAGAACTGATTGATTAGAATAGAGAGATCTTTTGATGTCACCAGTCTTAGCATAGAAGTTGTGTGGTTTGCTCGGTTCTGGCTTGAGATCAATTTCTTTCTTTCTCTGAAGCTGTAGCTGGTCTTGGTGCACTTCTTTAGGAGTTAGAGGCACCAGGGTAGTCTTCTTGCCGTTGAACTCAAAAGAATGCTTGTTAGTAAAGCCATTATGTGTAACCTTTCTATCAAACTGCCATGGCCTTCCAAGCAAGATGTGACTTGCTTCCATTGGTATCACATCACATAGGATCTCATCTTCATATCTCCCAATAGATAAAGGAATAGAAACCTGTGTGGATACTTTCATTTCTCCATCTTCATTAAGCCATTGCAGCCGGTAAGGTTTAGGATGCTTTTGAGTTTTCAAGCCAAGCTTCTTCACCATTGTCTCACTAGCAACGTTGACACAGCTTCCACCATCAATGATCAGGCTACAGACCTTTCCTTGCACCATACAACGAGTGTAGAACAGGTTTTCTCTTTGTTCCAGCTCCTCGGGTTTGTTTTGCAAGCTTAGAGTTCTCCTTGCAACTATCAATCTTCCACATACTGGTGCTTCCTCATACTCTGTCTCTGATGGCTCCTGATCAGTCTCTGGTTTCTCATCCTCTGATTCAAATTCTCCATTCTCCAACAGAATCATAACCTTCTTATTGGTGCACTCATTGGCATAATGTCCACGCCCCTGACACTTGAAGCACTTGACATCTCTAGCTCTAGAACTAGTAGCTTCTGTTTTGGCTTTATCCTTGTCTTTGCTGAAGATACTGCTCTGCTTACTGTCTTCCTTCTGCTGAGGCTTACTATCTTTCTGATAAGATGACTTCTCATCCTTAGTATGGTGATACTTGTTGGAACCATAGCTTCCTCGAGGATGTTGCTTTCTTTTGATTTGTTGCTCCACCAGGATAGCCTTGTGCAACATCTCTTCAATCTCCACATAATGTTGCATCTCCACACTGTCCTGTATCTCGCGGTTGAGTCCACCCAAGAACCTAGCCATAGTAGCTTCTCTATCCTCAGATATGCTAGCTCTCAACATTAGCAGCTCCATCTCCTGGTAGTACTCCTCCACAGTCTTAGAACCTTGTGTCAATCTTCTTAGCTTCTGGTGCAAGTCGCGGTGGTAGTGATTAGGCACAAACCTCTTCCTCATAAGAGTCTTCATCTCGTGCCAAGTCTCAACTGGGTACTCCTGATTCAATCTCCTTGTAGTAACCAATTGATCCCACCAACTCAATGCATAGTCATGAAACTCAGTAGCAGCAATCTGGATTCTTTGAGCATTGGTGTAGTGTTGACAGTTGAAAACAATCTCGATCTTCTTCTTGATATTTTTAGTTAATCTGAGTGTTATAAATGATATAGATGAAGATTAAAGAAGATTGGTAACGAGATTAAGAGATTTGTGTATGAAATGTCTTAAGTCTAGAGAGAATTCATAAGGAGACTCAAGAATAAACAAAGACTGCGTAAGTATTAATGTTTGAGAGATTACAGATATATAAAGGAAGAGACAACAAGGGTTTAACTATTTGAAACACATGTGGGAGAGGCGCGGCTAAGTGGCTCGGACCAATAGGAGTTGTCACACGCTTATGGCATCTTGGAATATGCTGTTGCTCTTTCCAGCCTCTGACAGGCTGTCAGGACGCGCCTCACTCTCTTACAACGGTCGGATCCCAAGTGGTAAAGCGGTAAGGTCGAATAACCATTTACGCGGGTAAATGGTGAAACTGGTCGATGTCTCTTCCCGGTACGGACGGTACGGACCGCCTGTCCGTACCACTCCGCCCTATATTTGCACATCGACCCAAATCTCTTCTTAAGTGGTTTCACCACTCTTAATCACCTGCCTGATCCGTACAGTGTCCGTACAGTGACCGTACAGTACGGACACACCCTAACTTTGCACTTCCTCTTAACACCTCTCAAATGATCTCCTCTTCCATAATCTGATCACCTCATCTTATTCTTGACTACATCTTAACACTCCCCCTCAAGCTTGACCATGTGGAACAAGTCAAGCTTGGAAGGACCATGAGAACTCCCTCATTAAAACCTCATTAAAGAAAACCCAATGGGACAAAACCTTAATGAGGAAAGAGTAGAGTTCACATGATCAGGAGAGTATATAGATTAGTCCTTAGGCCCAAGATCAATGAGTCCTAACCTGATGTGTATGGACTCCATTGTCTTTTGCCTAGCTGCCTTAGTGAAAACATCTGCCAACTGATCCTCACTCCTTGTGTAACACGGTAGTATAACCCCAAGAACAATCATCTGCCTCACCTTGTGACAATCAACCTCTATATGCTTTGTCCTCTCATGAAACACAGAGTTTGAAGCAATGTGGATGGCGGCTTGATTGTCACAATGCATTGTCATTGGTGTGGACTGCTCAACCTTCAAGTGCTTCAGAATCCCTTTGATCCATACCAATTCATTGGTTAGCTTCAGCATTGCTCTATACTCAGCTTCTGCACTAGAGCAAGACACCACCTTTTGCTTCTTACTCTTCCAAGTAACTAAGTTTCCACCAATGAAGGTGCAATACCCGGTTGTAGATCTTCTATCAGCCCTATCTCCTGCCCAATCTGCATCACAATACCCAACAATCTCTGTGCTTCCACTATAACCCATCCATACGCCAAGGCTTTGTGTTCCATTCAGATACATCAAAAGCCTCTCAACCATACGCCAATGATGCTCCTTAGGGACTTGCATGTGTTGACTCACTTGGTTTACAGCAAAACTGATATCTGGCCGTGTGATGGTAAGGTATATAAGCTTTCCCACAAGCTTTCTATACTGCTTAGGATCATGAAAGGGTTGGCTATCCTCAATCTCCCCCTCACGTGGAACCTTGTAGCCATCTTCCATAGGCATCTTAGCCGTCTTCCCTCCATAGGCTCCTGCCTCCTTCAGTAGATCCATAGTATACTTCCTTTGAGAAATGAACAATCCCTCCTTAGATCTACATAGTTCAATCCCAAGGAAGTATTTCATCTCTCCCAAGTCCTTAATATCAAACACTGATTTCAAATACTCCTTAGTTGCCTTTATCTCCCCCTTATCACTTCCTGTTATGATGATATCATCCACATACACCAAAAGCGCCACAATACCTCTTGGTGTAGTCAGTGTAAACAATGTGTGATCAAGCTCTGACTTCACGAATCCTCTACCATTCAGTGTGGTACTCAACTTGTGATACCAGGCTCTAGGAGATTGCTTTAATCCATATATAGCTTTCTTGAGTCTTAAGACATTACCCTTCTTCACTAAGTGCTCAAGACCCGGAGGTGGAACCATATAGACTTCATCTTCAAGTTCCCCTTGTAAGAATGCATTCTTCACATCCATTTGCCAAAGATCCCAACCAAGATTCACAGCAAGGGATAGTACTATCCGGATGGTGTGTAACTTGGCCACAGGAGCAAAAGTATCAATATAGTCTTCTCCATACGTTTGTGTAAACCCTCTAGCAACCAATCTGGTCTTCCTCCTATCAATGGTTCCATCAGGTTTGTACTTGATGGTAAAGATCCATCTACTTGTTACAGCTTTCTTTCCTCTTGGTAACTCACTCTCATACCAAGTATCATTCTTGATCATAGCATCAGCCTCTGCTTGAACTGAATCTCTCCACTCTTGGATCAACACGGCTTCCTCATAGCTTCTTGGAACGTAACTCTCGTCTAAGCTCACCATAAAGCTGTAGTGTTCTTCTGGATAATGAGCAAAAGAGCAAACGGCTTGGGAAGGATGCTTCACAGCCTGGGCATTGTAGTACACTCTCGTGTTTACCCAGTTGGAAGGATCCCTCCTAATCCGCTCACTCCTCCTCAATGGAACAGTTGGAACTTGTTCTTGCATTACTGCTTCCTCTCCCGGCTGTTCCTCCACAATACTGCTCTCACTCTCCTGGTTCATCTCTCCTGACCCACCTTGATCATGGAAATTGCCAGAGTTCTCCTCTCTACTTGAACTCTCTTGTGTTTGAGTTCTTGATTCACTGCCCCCCTCATGATCAAGGTGGGAAGTTACTGGTGCCGGTTGCACGGGAACTGAGCCTCCTGAACCAGTTGTTCTTGCACCACCCGTATCTTGACTTGTACTGATTCCAAGACCTTCCAGAATGGTTCTTAGAACAGAGGCTCTATCCGTGGTGAGATCTCTCAGTTCTTCCTGATTCTGCTCCTCATAATATCCCCTCTCTTCAATAAACTTCACTTCCCTTGATACTAACACTCTCCTTGTGTCAGGATCATAACATTTGTAGCCCTTTTGTGTAGTTGAGTACCCAATGAACACTGCCTTTACACTCCTAGCTTCCAACTTGTTTCTCAAATCACCCGGAACCATAACATAGCAAAGACACCCAAAAACTCTCATGTGATCCAGTACTGGCTTGTACTGATTCAAAACCTCAAACGGAGCCTTTCCATGAAGAACCAAAGTCGGTGTCCTGTTTATCAAGTAACAGGCAGTAACCACAGCATCACCCCAAAAGCGTTTAGGAACCTTACAGTGGAGAAGGAGTGTTCTTGCCACTTCCATGAGATGTCTATTCTTCCTCTCTGCCACGCCATTTTGCTGAGGAGTATAAGGGCAACTCGTTTGGTGTAAGATGCCGTGTTGTGATAAGTGTTGCTTGAATGCATTTCCAGTGTACTCACCACCATTATCAGACCTGAAAATCTTAATCTTGGCATGATATTGGTTAGTTACATAAGCTTGAAAATTTTTAAATGCATCAAGTACCCTATCTTTGGTTGGAATTAAGGTTAACCAGGTGTATTTGGATTTTTCATCAATGAAAGTGACATAATACTTATGATTTTCCCTAGATAAGCAAGGAGCAGTCCAAACATCAGAATGAATAAGATCAAAACACTTATCATAAATAGTACTTGAGTTTGGAAAAACAGTTTTACAATGCTTGCCTAAAATACAAGCTTCACAATCTTTATTCTCAAAGGAAACACCTGGCACCATCAGTTTAAAAGCCTTATTATGAGGGTGTCCTAATCTAGCATGCCACAATGCATTTTTACTTAAACTAGAAGCAGAAACAGAGGTAAACGAGCAGCTAATATTAGAAACAGGAGCTAAATCTTCAAGCATGTATAAATCTCCTTTGGTAACTCCTTTTCCAATCAACTTGCTGCTTTTAATATCCTGAAACTTCACATCATAAGGACTAAAGATCACATTGCATTGTAAATCAGTAGCACATTTCTTAACAGATAAAAGATTAGAAGTGAAATCAGGCATATATAAAGCTTTAGACTCTTTATCAAACAATCTAAGCTTTCCTATTCCCTTAATGGGAATTCTATCTCCATTGGCAATCAAAACATGACCAGTATGAGGCAGGATGTCTTTAATCAACTTATCATCACTAATCATATGATGAGATGCACCAGAATCAACAATAAGAGGCTTAGTAGAACGATTACTAGCAATGAGAGCAAGAATACTAGACGGTTTAAATTCATGATCAACTCTAGCAATATCAGCAATACTAGAATGAATGAGTTCGCTATCTATATGATCAGCCATACTATCAAGTCTACTCATTGCAATTGAATTTTCTACTACTTTAGCACCAAAAGAATACCCATAATTGTTACCATTGTCCTTGAAGAGCTTGATAAGCGCGTCAAGGTCCGACTTCTTGAGGTATTCTTGGTGATCATTGTTGTTGTAGTTGCTGGGAACCCCGGAGTATGCCACCAAGGACCTTTCTTCACTTGTTCCTGCCTGCCCTCTCACGTCCTGGTTCTTACTGGTACTTGCCACACCTGATCCTCCTCTTGAAACCTCAGAAACATTAGCCCTTGCCTCCTTGTCCTTCATGAACTTGGCTGGTTTCAAGTGGGGGTGAAGGATCCAACATTGGTTCTTCTTGTGCCCTTGCTTCTTACAGTGATCACACGTCCCACTGAACTTCTCATACTTCCCTTGGGTAGCTTTGTTAGCTTGCGGTTCAGTGGCATCAGCTTGCCCGGACTGATCAATGGCTTTGTTTGCTAGCCCCAACTCTCCCTTCTTCCCAAAGAGCCCAATAGAACCTTGCTCTCTTTGAATCCTTGCACACACAGTATCAAGATCAGGCAAGTCATCCTCCCTCAGTAGCTTCATGATTAAGCCATTATACGCCGGATTCAACGTTAAGAGTAATCCGAACACCTTGTCTTGTTCCCTCCTCTTGTTGAGCTCATCCGCATCAGTAGTGCTTGGCCTCAACATCTCTAGTTCAGACCAGAGTGATCTGAACCTCCCCAAGTGTTTGGTGAACTCCACGTCTTCCTGTACCAGCTGGTTGATAGCAAGCTTCACCTCAAACACACGGCTAAGATTTGATGTATTCCCATACACCTTCTTCAAAGTATCCCATAGCTCCTTAGCTGATTCACAATAGCTATACGCATCTAGGATAGCTGGCTCAAGGGATGCGTGAAGAACAGATAAGACAAGCATGTCTTCTTGTTGCCACTTCTCTAATGCATCCGCAGATGCTTCTTCTCCTATCTCTCCTTGAGTAATCAGCTTTGGAGCTTCTCCTGGAGTAATGTGCTTCCACAGCCCCTTCTTACTCCCCACAGCGGTTCTCACCATCTGAGACCACACCAAGTAGTTGTTTCCCTTGAAACAAACTGCCACCTTCATGTTGTAGTGACCTCCACTTACACCATCTTCCATTTTTTAGTCTTCAGCGAACAAAGTAACCCTTTCTGTCTTCAAATCTTGATAAAGTGAACACCTTTAGCCTTTAAACGAGTAAAGCTAACACCTTTAGTCTTCTTACAGAGTGTATCTTGAGATTGAGAAGCCAAAACCAAACCAGAATGCAGCGGAAACAATCTCACAAGCTTAACAATCTACAAAGAACACAACTTTATCTTGTAGAAACTTCAAAGAACCTCACACGTATCCAAGTAGACCACACTGAGCTCGGACAGTATAGTAAGCTTCGTACCCTCCACTCTCCTTAAAGATTCAATCTTTGAATCCTTAAAGCAACGAACTGGAACAACCGCAGCTACACCTCCAAGAACTCACTGAGCTCGGACAGTGATATTCTTCAAAGATCCGGGACCAAAACTCTTTAAAGATCCAAGCTTTGAATCTTTAAAGAACGTAACAAAAGAGCACTCAGATCTCCTAACCAGGCTCTGATACCATGATATTTTTAGTTAATCTGAGTGTTATAAATGATATAGATGAAGATTAAAGAAGATTGGTAACGAGATTAAGAGATTTGTGTATGAAATGTCTTAAGTCTAGAGAGAATTCATAAGGAGACTCAAGAATAAACAAAGACTGCGTAAGTATTAATGTTTGAGAGATTACAGATATATAAAGGAAGAGACAACAAGGGTTTAACTATTTGAAACACATGTGGGAGAGGCGCGGCTAAGTGGCTCGGACCAATAGGAGTTGTCACACGCTTATGGCATCTTGGAATATGCTGTTGCTCTTTCCAGCCTCTGACAGGCTGTCAGGACGCGCCTCACTCTCTTACAACGGTCGGATCCCAAGTGGTAAAGCGGTAAGGTCGAATAACCATTTACGCGGGTAAATGGTGAAACTGGTCGATGTCTCTTCCCGGTACGGACGGTACGGACCGCCTGTCCGTACCACTCCGCCCTATATTTGCACATCGACCCAAATCTCTTCTTAAGTGGTTTCACCACTCTTAATCACCTGCCTGATCCGTACAGTGTCCGTACAGTGACCGTACAGTACGGACACACCCTAACTTTGCACTTCCTCTTAACACCTCTCAAATGATCTCCTCTTCCATAATCTGATCACCTCATCTTATTCTTGACTACATCTTAACACTTCTCCCACTCAAGGTAAGCATCTGGATCCACCTTGCCATGGAAGGAAGGAATTTTAATCTTCAAACCAGCAAACTCATCACGATGAGATCTCCTTCCATCATGATCACGATGGCGTCTCCTTCTACTTTCTCGTGAGGATGATGATGAGCCACTTCTCTCAACTCTACGGCGCTCATAATAGTTGTCAGTCTCCTGTGAACCATTATGCTCTTGTCTAGCCTGATCTCTTCTGTTCTGTCTTGGTTCACGCCTCTGTTCTGAAGACTGAGCCTCAAGTTCTTCGCGGAAAGAATCCAATCTCGTCTCCATCATGTTTCCCATACGGCGAGTTAAAGCTTCCAACAAAGCTTTGTGCTCGAGACTAACTCCTTCATCTTCTTCTGTGTCTCCAGCCATAGTACCTGAAACAACAAAAGAAAATAGACAGTAAAAAGTTCTAGGAAACAAACAAGAAGGAAAATAGCAATGAAAGCAAAAGATCAAATGCGCGGTAAGAAAAATTTCAAAAATCAAACTTGATTGCTTCGATCACAAGAATACCAAGAGACTTAAGATCAACTCTTATTTTCCTATCAGATTTCGACAAACTAAGAGCAGATCAAGCAATCTCACACGAGTTTTCAATAGATCAAGAGATGAAGTGACAATAATAACAGATCTAGTGAAGAAACAACAAGTTCTAGTCGGTTTAATCACAGATCTATTACAGAAACTTTCAGATTTAAATGTTTTGACACTTATAACAACAGATCTATCAATATCAGTTTCAAGGTGAATCAAATCGACAGAAATGGAATGACAAATCACAGATCTATCAGTTCCAAGCATGAATATGAAAAGACAAATCGAAAAACAAGAGAGAATGAACACTTCCCTAACCAGAGTTGCTCTGATACCACATAATAGACTCCTAGGATGCTTCTCTGGTTGGAATGGGATAGATCCTTGCAAATAGAGAATCAGAAGACTCGATCTACTTCAAGGGATGTGGAATGAATGGTGACACAAGAGGTATGGATGGATCTCTTGATACTCCTAAGTATTCAATCTCGGATATGACACACCAAGGAAGAACACTCTTTGGGTTTTACTAGATATGACACACTAGTAAAGATCTCAAGAACACTTTGAAACTACTATGGAGGCAGTAGCCGTCAAGAGAGAACAAGAGACAAGTTTGTGAATGAAAATAGGTTATTCTTCATTAGGGCATCCGAGTGCCTTTATATAGAGAAGGAAAGGAACATGCTCCTTCCTTCGAAATGTGTTACAATAATAAAACCATAGTCTTAACTTTAAAACATAAGATAAAAATAACATAATGTCTTCATGGTCTTGGACTGAGATAGCACCTAGGTGATATGTAAGACAAGCTGTGGCCTCATTAAAAACCTTCCTCCGTAAAACCCTGTGGGACAAAACCAAGAGCAAGGAAAAGAGCACACACAAAGTGCCTTGCCTAGAATACCAACTCAGCTAGATGTAGAGATGACTTTGATGGTGGTCAAAGTATCTCGAATCATCAAGCCTTGTCCAAGACTTTCTTTCTCCAAAGATGTAGTAAGTAATCCTCCAATGATCTCCTTGAGTTTCTCAGCTCTAGCTCGGGTGATAGGACCTTTAGGAAGGACTAGAACATCTTCAGGAAGCCCTTCCGGATTAGGGAGCTCTTCCAAGTCTTCAGGAAGCCCTTCCAGAATAGAAACCTTTTCCACATCTTTATCTTGATCAGCTTGCTGGTCCATGATCACATCAAGGACCCATGTGATTCCAGTTTACCCGGTTTGTAGATATGGCAGTTTCTTCAAGATTCTAATCAAACATGAATGAATCCGGATACAAGAAGCTCTATCCTGACTCATTAATCAGTTTAGAATCACCCTGAAGTTGAATCAATATCATAGGAGCTAGGATTAAGAAGTTATCCCACTTTGGACCCAAATGATTCCAGTTTACCTTGTTTGTAGATATGGCAGTTTCTTCAAGTTTCTGATCAAAACTGAATGAATCCGGATATAAGAAGCATTATCCTGAGTCATTAACCAGTTTAGAATCACCCTGAAGTTGAATCAATATAATAGGAGCTAAGATTAAGAAGTTATCCCACTTTGGACCCATGTGATTCCAGTTTACCCGGTTTGTAGATATGACAGTTTCTTCAAGATTCTAATCAAACATGAATGAATCCGGATACAAGAAGCTCTATCCTGACTCATTAATCAGTTTAGAATCACCCTGAAGTTGAATCAATATCATAGGAGCTAGGATTAAGAAGTTATCCCACTTTGGACCCATGTGATTCCAGTTTACCCGGTTTGTAGATATGGCAGTTTCTTCAAGATTCTAATCAAACATGAATGAATCCGGATACAAGAAGATTTATCCTGACTCATTAATCAGTTTAGAATCACCCTGCAGTTGAATAAGTATCATAGGAGCTAGGATTAAGAAGTTATCCCACTTTGGACCCAAATGATTCCAGTTTACCCTGTTTGTAGATATGGCAGTTTCTTCAAGCTTCTGATCAAACCTGAATGTATCCGGATAAAAGAAGCTTTATCCTGACTCATAATCAGTTTATAATCACCCTGAAGTTGAATCAATATCATAGGAGCTAGAATTAAGAAGTTATCCCACTTTGTACCCAAGTGATTCCAGTTTACCCTGTTTGTAGATATGGCAGTTTCTTCAAGCATCTGATCAAACCTGAATGAATCCGGATATAAGAAGCTTTATCCTGACTCATTAATCAGTATAGAAGCACCCTGAAGTTGAATCAATATAATAGGAGCTAGGATTAAGAAGTTATCCCACTTTGGACCCAAATGATTCCAGTTTACCCTGTTTATAGAGATGGCAGTTTCTTCAAGTTTCTGATCCAACCTGAATGTATCCGGATATAAGAAGCTTTATCCTGACTCATTAATCAGTTTAGAATCACCCTGAAGTTGAATCAATATCATAGGAGCAAGGATTTAGAAGTTATCCCACTTTGGACCCAAATGATTCCTGTTTACCCAGTTTGTAGATATGGCAGTTTCTTCAAGCTTCTGATCAAACCTGAATGTATCCGGATATAAGAAGCTTTATCCTGACTCAATAATGCGTTTAGAATCACCCTGAAGTTGAATCAATATCATAGGAGCTAGGATTAAGAAGTTATCCGACTTTGGACCCAAATGATTCCAGTTTACCCTGTTTGTAGATATGTCAGTTTCTTCAAGTTTCTGATCAAAACTGAATGAATCCGGATATAAGAAGCATTATCCTGTGTCATTAACCAGTTTAGAATCACCCTGAAGTTGAATCAATATCATAGGAGCTAGGATTAAGAAGTTATCCCACTTTGGACCCATGTGATTCCAGTTTACCCGGTTTGTAGATATGGCAGTTTATTCAAGATTCTAATCAAACATGAATGAATCCGGATACAAGAAGCTCTATCCTGACTCATTAATCAGTTTAGAATCACCCTGAAGTTGAATCAATATCATAGGAGCTAGGATTAAGAAGTTATCCCACTTTGGACCCATGTGATTCCAGTTTACCCGGTTTGTAGATATGGCAGTTTCTTCAAGATTCTAATCAAACATGAATGAATCCGGATACAAGAAGATTTATCCTGACTCATTAATCAGTTTAGAATCACCCTGCAGTTGAATAAGTATCATAGGAGCTAGGATTAAGAAGTTATCCCACTTTGGACCCAAATGATTCCAGTTTACCCTGTTTGTAGATATGGCAGTTTCTTCAAGCTTCTGATCAAACCTGAATGTATCCGGATAAAAGAAGCTTTATCCTGACTCATAATCAGTTTATAATCACCCTGAAGTTGAATCAATATCATAGGAGCTAGAATTAAGAAGTTATCCCACTTTGTACCCAAGTGATTCCAGTTTACCCTGTTTGTAGATATGGCAGTTTTTTCAAGCATCTGATCAAACCTGAATGAATCCAGATATAAGAAGATTTATCCTGACTCATTAATCAGTTTAGAATCACCCTGAAGTTAAATCAATATCATAGGAGCAAGGATTAAGAAGTTATCCCACTTTGTACCCAAATGATTCCAGTTTACCCTGTTTGTAGATATGTCAGTTTCTTCAAGTTTCTGATCAAACCTGAATGAATCCGGATATAAGAAGCTTTATCCTGACTCAATAATCTGCTTAGAATCACCCTGAAGTTGAATCAATATCATAGGAGCTAGGATTAAGAAGTTATCCCACTTTGGACCCAAAATGATTCCAGTTTACCCTGTTTGTAGATATGGCAGTTTCTTCAAGTTTCTGATCAAACCTGAATGAATCCGGATATAAGAAGCTTTATCCTGACTCATTAATCAGTTTGGAATCACCCCGAAGTTGAATCAATATCATAGGAGCTAGGATTAAGAAGTTATCCCACTTTGGACCATAATAATTCCAGTTTACCCTGTTTGTTGATATGGCAGTTTCTTCAAGTTTCTGATCAAACCTGAATGACTCCGGATACAAGAAGTTTTATCCTGACTCATAAATCAGTTTAGAATCACCCTGAAGTTGAATCAATATCATAGGAGCTAGGATTAAGAAGTTATCCCACTTTGGACCCAAAATGATTCCAGTTTACCCTGTTTGTAGATGTGCCAGTTTCTTCAAGTTTCTGATCAAACCTGAATGAATCCGGATATAAGAAGCTTTATCCTGACTCATTAATCAGTTTAGAATCACCCCGAAGTTGAATCAATATAATAGGAGCTAGGATTAAGAAGTTATCCCACTTTGGACCCAAATGATTCCAGTTTACCCTGTTTGTAGATATGGCAGTTTCTTCAAGTTTCTGATCAAACATGAATGAATCCGGATATAAGAAGCTTTATCCTGACTCAATAATCAGTTTAGAATCACCCTGAAGTTGAATCAATATAATAGGAGCTAGGATTAAAAAGTTATCCCACTTTGGAACCAAATGATTCCAGTTTACCCTGTTTGTAGAGATGACAGTTTCTTCAAGTTTCTAATCAAACCTGAATGAATCCGGATATAAGAAACTTTATCCAGACTCATTAAACAGTATAGAATCACCCTGAAGTTGAATCAATATAATAGGAGCTAGGATTAAGAAGTTATCCCACTTTGGACCTAAATGATTCCAGTTTACCCTGTTTGTAGAGATGGAAGTTTCTTCAAGTTTCTGATCAAACCTGAATGTATCCGGATATAAGAAGCTTTCTCCTGACTCATTAATCAGTTTAGAATCACCCTGAAGATGAATCAATATCATAGGAGCTAGGATTAAGAAGTTATCCCACTTTGGACCCAAATGATTCCAGTTTACCCTGTTTGTAGATATGGCAGTTTCTTCAAGTTTCTGATCAAACATGAATGAATCCGGATATAAGAAGCTTTATCCTGACTCAATAATCAGTTTAGAATCACCCTGAAGTTGAATCAATATAATAGGAGCTAGGATTAAAAAGTTATCCCACTTTGGAACCAAATGATTCCAGTTTACCCTGTTTGTAGAGATGACAGTTTCTTTAAGTTTCTAATCAAACCTGAATGAATCCGGATATAAGAAACTTTATCCAGACTCATTAAACAGTATAGAATCACCCTGAAGTTGAATCAATATAATAGGAGCTAGGATTAAGAAGTTATCCCACTTTGGACCTAAATGATTCCAGTTTACCCTGTTTGTAGAGATGGAAGTTTCTTCAAGTTTCTGATCAAACCTGAATGTATCCGGATATATGAAGCTATATCCTGACTCATTAATCAGTTTAGAATCACCCTGAAGATGAATCAATATCATAGGAGCTAGGATTAAGAAGTTATCCCACTTTGGACCCAAATGATTCCAGTTTACCCGGTTTGTAGATATGGCAGTTTCTTCAAGCTTCTAATCAAACCTGAATGTATCTGGATATAAGAAGCTTTATCCTGACTCATTAATCAGTTTAGAATCACCCCGAAGTTGAATCAATATAATAGGAGCTAGGATTAAGAAGTTATCCCACTTTGGACCCAAATGATTCCAGTTTACCCTGTTTGTAGATATGGCAGTTTCTTCAAGTTTCTGATCAAACATGAATGAATCCGGATATAAGAAGCTTTATCCTGACTCAATAATCAGTTTAGAATCACCCTGAAGTTGAATCAATATCATAGGAGCTAGGATTAAAAAGTTATCCCACTTTGGAACCAAGTGATTCCAGTTTTCCCTGTTTGTAGATATGACAGTTTCTTCAAGCTTCTGATCAAACCTGAATGAATCTGGATATAAGAAAATTTATCCTGACTCATTAATCAGTTTAGAATCACCCTGAAGTTGAATCAATATCATAGGAGCTAGGATTAAGAAGTTATCCCACTTTGGACCCAAATGATTCCAGTTTACCCTGTTTGTAGATATGGCAGTTTCTTCAAGTTTCTGATCAAACAAGAATGAATCCGGATATAAGAAACTTTATCCTGACTCATTAATCAGTTTAGAATCACCCTGAAGTTGAATCAATATCATAGGAGTTAGGATTAAGAAGTTATCCCAATTTGGACCCAAATGATTCCAGTTGAGATTTTAGAGATTAGAATAGGTATTGAGAGATTATGGCAGATTAAGAGATTAAATGGGTAACATGTTTAAGAGAAAGTAAGTTTCATGATGAACAAGAGAGAGATTAGAGAGAGAATACACCAAACTCGTTAAACTTTATTAATCAGAGAGAGTTACAATATATAGGAAGAGATACAAGGGTTTTAAGAGCTTAAAGCATGTGAGGTCAAAGGATAAGGTTCAAAAGCAACCAATGACCATTCTCACACGAACCATGACACTGTTGGGGCGCGTCTTCTACTTGCCAGCCTGGCCACAGCCTGTCTAGACGCGCTTCTTCCCTCCAACGTTCGGATCCCTACAGTGGTCAAGGCCTACAGTGATTTGGTCCGAGACTAACTCCACCCGGGTAAGTTTACTCTTTACCGCGGCAGTAACTGGTCCGTACCGGCCGTACGGACTGTACGGACCTGTACGGACTGGTCGACCCAAATGCACACTTCTCCTCTTTTCCTCATTACCACAAACCCAATAACATCCAACACATCTCTTCTCATATAATCACTCTGCATAGTTCAACACTCCCCCTCAATCTTGACCATGTGAAACAAGTCAAGATTGGAAGGACCATGAGCTCTCCCTCATTAAAAACCTTACCAAAGAAAACCCATTTGGGACAAAACCTTGATAAGGAAAAGAGTAGAGACCTCATGATCAGGGGAGTATTTAAACTAGCTCTTAGGAGATAGGTCAATGAGTCCTAACCTGATGTGAATGGACTCCATGACCTTCTGCCTAGCCGCCTTGGTAAATACATCTGCCAATTGATCTTCACTCCGTGTGTAGCAAGGCAAGATTACTCCCAACACAATCATCTGCCTCACCTTATGGCAGTCAACTTCAATATGCTTAGTTCTCTCATGGAACACTGAGTTGGTGGCAATGTGAATTGCAGCCTGGTTATCACAATGCATGGTCATTGGGGTTGCTTGCTCAATCTCCAAATGCTTTAGGATCCCCTTGATCCACACTAACTCATTGGTAAGCTTGAGCATGGCTCTATACTCAGCTTCTGCACTAGAACAAGAGACCACCTTCTGCTTCTTACTCTTCCAAGTAACCATATTACCACCAATGAACGTGCAGTAGCCGGTGGTAGACTTCCTGTCAGCTCGATCACCAGCCCAATCCGCATCACAATAACCCACAACTTCAGTGCTCTCATTACGTCCCATCCATATGCCCAGACCTTGAGTTCCATTTAAGTACATGAGAACTCTCTCTACCATACGCCAGTGATGTTCTTTTGGAGCTTGCATATGCTGGCTCACTTGATTCACAGCAAAACAAATATCTGGCCGTGTGATAGTTAAGTATATCAACTTCCCCACAAGTCTTCTATACAGCTTTGGATCATGGAACAGTTTGCTATCTTCAAGCTCCCCCTCACGTGGAACCTTATAACCATCCTCCATAGGCATCTTTGCTGTTTTCCCACCATATGCACCAGCATCTTTCAAGAGGTCTAATACATACTTCCTTTGTGATATAAACAAGCCCTCCTTTGATCTACACAGCTCAATTCCAAGAAAGTACTTCATTTCTCCCAAATCTTTTATATCAAAGACTGACTTCAGGAACTCCTTTGTAGCCTTGATTCCATCCTTATCACTTCCTGTGATGATTATATCATCCACATATACCAACAAGACAATGATTCCGGAGGCAGTAGTTAAGGTAAAGAGAGTATGATCAAGCTCGGACTTCCTAAACCCTCTTCCATTCAATGTTGTGCTAAGCTTGTTGTACCAGGCTCTAGGTGACTGTTTCAAGCCATAGATAGCTTTCTTTAATCTCAGCACGTTCCCTGGTTTCACCATCCCTTCTAGACCCGGAGGTGGAAGCATATAGACCTCATCCTCTAGCTCTCCTTGTAGAAAGGCATTCTTGACATCCATTTGCCAAAGATCCCACCCAAGGTTGGTTGCCACTGAAAGTACTATCCTGATGGTATGTAGCTTTGCAACAGGAGCAAATGTATCAATGTAATCCTCTCCATAGGTCTGTGTAAACCCTCTAGCAACCAGCCTTGTCTTACGCCTATCAATCTTCCCATTTGGTAGATACTTGATGGTGAATATCCATTTACAAGACACTGCTCTCTTTCCTTTAGGCAATTCACTCTCATACCATGTATCATTCTTGATCATGGCATTAGCTTCAGCATTGACTGAATCCCTCCACTCTTGAATCAACATAGCTTCTTCATAGCTCCTTGGTACATAGCTTTCATCTAAGCTCACCATGAACGCACAATGTTCTTCTGGATACTCTGCAAAGGAGCACACGGCTTGGGAGGGATGCTCCACAGCCTGGGCATTGTAGTACACTCTCGTGCTTACCCAGTTGGAAGGATCTCTCCTTACCCGTGTGCTTCTTCTCAAAGGAACCATCACTTCCTCATTAACCACCGGTTCTTCCTGAATCACTTCTTCTTCTTGTATATTTTCTTCCTCAGCTTCTTGAATCACTTCCTGATCTTTACTTCCGGACCTTTCTTCACTATGAGCAGGAGAACCTGAGCTTTGATCTCTCAACTCTTCAGTACCAGGTTCACTTCCCCCCTCATGTTCAAAGTGGGAAGGTTCGGCAGCAGCAGCTGGTATAGGCTCCCCACGCCTTCCTTGATCCTGGGACACTCCAATACCGAGTTCCTCTAGTATATTCCTCAAGCTAGCAGCCATATCTGTTGGTTGAGCAAGTTCTTCTAGCTCTTCCCAATTCTTCCCATCATAATACCCTTTCTCCTCCATGAACTTTACTTCCCTAGATACCAAGACCTTCCTGGCTATAGGATCATAGCATTTATACCCCTTTTGAGATGTAGAATACCCCACTAGCATTGCCTTGGTACTCTTAGCTTCCAACTTGTTTCTCATCTCGCCTGGTACCATCACAAAGCATACACACCCGAACGTTCTCAAGTGATCCACCACTGGTTTACTCTTGTTGAGAACTTCAAATGGTGACTGATCTCCTAAGATCCGAGTGGGTAACCTGTTTATCAAATAACAGGCAGTCATCACAGCATCACTCCAGTACCTCTTAGGAACACTCTTGTGGAACATCATGGACCGTGCCACCTCCATAAGGTGCCTGTTCTTTCTTTCTGCAACGCCATTCTGTTGTGGAGTGTAAGGGCAGCTGGTTTGGTGGAGAATCCCATGTTGAGCTAGGTGATCTTTGAAGGCATGACTTATATACTCTCCACCATTATCAGACCTGAAAATTTTAATCTTGGCATGATATTGGTTAGTAATATAAGCCTGAAAATTTCTAAATGCATCAAACACCCTATCTTTCGTTTTAATAAGTGTTAACCAGGTGTATTTGGATTTTTCATCTATGAATGTGACATAATACTTGTAATCATCTCTAGATAAGCAGGGAGCAGTCCAAACATCAGAGTGAATTAAATCAAAGCAATTTTCATAAATAGTAGATGATTTTTGAAAAACTGTTTTGCAATGTTTCCCCAAAATACAAGCTTCACAATCATTATTTTTAAACATGACACCTGGTAACAAAATGTTTAAGGCCCTAACATGAGGATGACCAAGCCTAGCATGCCACAATGCATTATCACAAAGAGAAGAACTCGACGAAAAACAAGAACTAGAAATAGAAACAGGTGCAAGGTCTTCAAGCATATAAAGATCTCCTTTAGTAGCTCCTTGCCCAATCAACTTACTGCTTTTAATATCCTGAAACTTCACATCATTAGGACTAAAGATAACATTGCATTGAAGATCAGTGGTGCATTTCTTAACAGATAAAAGATTTGAAGTAAACTCAGGCATGAAGAAAGCTTTAGATTCTTTATCAAACAATTTTAACTTTCCAATTCCTTGAATCGGAATTTTAGCTCCATTAGCAATCATAACATGACCATGAGCAGGTTCAATATCTTTAATCAATTGGTTATCACTTATCATATGATGAGATGCACCAGAATCAATGATCAATGGTTTATGAACATTTTTAGCTATATAAGTCCTAGATGATTCATTTCGGTTCACCAAGTTCCCTAACATATTCAATAACTTATCAGGTATCTTAGGTTTGGCAGTAGAATCAGCACAAGAATTTTTAAAAATCTCTAGCAACCTATCAGTTGTACTAGTCATGGCACACGAATTTTTAAAAATTTCTAACAACTTATCAGTGGTACTAGTCAGTGTATACGCAGTATAAGAATAGCCAAGGGTGTTTCCGAGTGTGTTACCAGACTCCTTAAGAGCTTTGAAGAATGCTTCAAGATCGGCTTTCCTGAACATCTCCTGATTCACCCCTTGCTCACTCAGCTGATGAGAAGCTAATGCACGACCTTCACTTTCACCCGCCTTCACATTTGGATTAGCCCCGGAAGAACCAGCTCCACTTGCTCCAGCAGAAAGGTGTGCCTTTGCCTCTCTTTCTTTCATCCAGCTCGGCTTGAGATGTGGATGGATGATCCAGCACTGACTCTTCTTGTGTCCTGACCTCTTACAATGATCACAATTGCCTTCAAACTTCTCATGCTTCTTTCCATCTCCACGGTAAGTTGCCTTGTTCGCTTGCATCTCCTCCGCTTGATGAGCCATGGTTAGCTCACTCTTTCCTCCAAAGAGACCAAGAGAACCCTCCTCCTTTTGAAGCTGTGCACACACCTCCTCCATAGATGGCAACTCCGCGGATCTCAGGATATGCTTGATCACGTCTTGGTAACACGGATCAAGTGTCATCAGTAGCCCAAAGATCTGATCTTGCTCTCTTCTTTGTATCAAGGACTCAAGATCAGTGGTGTTGGGTCTAAGGCTCTCAAGTTCAGACCATAAAGATCCAAACTTTCCCATGTGTTTGGTAAGCTCTCCACCATCTTGTTTCAACGCACTGATGGCTCTCTTTAGCTCAAACACACGGCTCACATTGGATACATTTCCAAACCGTTTGGAAAGTGTCTCCCACAGATGCTTAGGCGTCTCACAGTAGCTGTAAGCCTCAAGTAGTGGAATCTCAAGAGAGGCTTGAAGCACAGACAACACCATCAAGTCTTCTTGAACCCACTTCTTGGCATCCACCACCACAATCGCCTTTCCATCACCTTCTTCTTCAGTTTCTTTTGGCAAAGGCTCCTCTGGTCCATCATCCGTGATGTGATTCCAAAGTCCGAGCCTCCCAATCGCGGTCTTCACCAATCTTGACCACAGTAAGTAGTTTGATCCACCTTTCAAGGTAACAGGAACCGTCACCAGCTTGCTAAAGTTATTAGCTTCCATCTTCTTTCTTCACAACTCGGCAAGACCTCAAAGCTTCAATCTTGTACCCAGAAATGAGAGAAATAACCCCAGAACTCAAGAGCACACACACTTTAAAGAACCAGAGTTAAAGATCCCAACTTTATCACAAGAACTCTTCAGCCACACCAAGAACACAAGAATACACAGACCCGGAAAGCAAATAACTTAAGAACACGAACTAGAAAAGAGGAACGAGATCTCTCAATACCAAAGCCAACCTGGCTCTGATACCATGAGATTTTAGAGATTAGAATAGGTATTGAGAGATTATGGCAGATTAAGAGATTAAATGGGTAACATGTTTAAGAGAAAGTAAGTTTCATGATGAACAAGAGAGAGATTAGAGAGAGAATACACCAAACTCGTTAAACTTTATTAATCAGAGAGAGTTACAATATATAGGAAGAGATACAAGGGTTTTAAGAGCTTAAAGCATGTGAGGTCAAAGGATAAGGTTCAAAAGCAACCAATGACCATTCTCACACGAACCATGACACTGTTGGGGCGCGTCTTCTACTTGCCAGCCTGGCCACAGCCTGTCTAGACGCGCTTCTTCCCTCCAACGTTCGGATCCCTACAGTGGTCAAGGCCTACAGTGATTTGGTCCGAGACTAACTCCACCCGGGTAAGTTTACTCTTTACCGCGGCAGTAACTGGTCCGTACCGGCCGTACGGACTGTACGGACCTGTACGGACTGGTCGACCCAAATGCACACTTCTCCTCTTTTCCTCATTACCACAAACCCAATAACATCCAACACATCTCTTCTCATATAATCACTCTGCATAGTTCAACACCAGTTTACCCTGTTTGTAGATATGGCAGTTTCTTCAAGTTTCTGATCAAACCTGAATGAATCCGGATATAAGAAGCTTTATCCTGACTCATTAATCAGTATAGAAGCACCCTGAAGTTGAATCAATATAATAGGAGCTAGGATTAAGAAGTTATCCCACTTTGGACCCAAATGATTCCAGTTTACCCTGTTTATAGAGATGGCAGTTTCTTCAAGTTTCTGATCCAACCTGAATGTATCCGGATATAAGAAGCTTTATCCTGACTCATTAATCAGTTTAGAATCACCCTGAAGTTGAATCAATATCATAGGAGCAAGGATTTAGAAGTTATCCCACTTTGGACCCAAATGATTCCTGTTTACCCAGTTTGTAGATATGGCAGTTTCTTCAAGCTTCTGATCAAACCTGAATGTATCCGGATATAAGAAGCTTTATCCTGACTCAATAATGCGTTTAGAATCACCCTGAAGTTGAATCAATATCATAGGAGCTAGGATTAAGAAGTTATCCCACTTTGGACCCAAATGATTCCAGTTTACCCTGTTTGTAGATATGGGAGTTTCTTCAAGTTTCTGATCAAACCTGAATGAATCCGGATATAAGAAGCTTTATCCTGACTCATTAATCAGTTTAGAATCACCCTGAAGTTGAATCAATATCATAGGAGCTAGGATTAAGAAGTTATCCCACTTAGGACCCATGTGATTCCAGTTTACCCGGTTTGTAGATATGGCAGTTTCTTCAAGATTCTAATCAAACATGAATGAATCCGGATACAAGAAGCTCTATCCTGACTCATTAATCAGTTTAGAATCACCCTGAAGTTGAATCAATATCATAGGAGCTAGGATTAAGAAGTTATCCCACTTCGGACCCAAATGATTCCAGTTTACCCTGTTTGTAGATATGGCAGTTTCTTCAAGTTTCTGATCAAAACTGAATGAATCCGGATATAAGAAGCATTATCCTGAGTCATTAACCAGTTTAGAATCACCCTGAAGTTGAATCAATATCATAGGAGCTAGGATTAAGAAGTTATCCCACTTTGGACCCAAATGATTCCAGTTTACCCTGTTTGTAGATATGGCAGTTTCTTCAAGTTTCTGATCAAACCTGAATGAATCCGGATATAAGAAGCTTTATCCTGACTCATTAATCAGTTTAGAATCACCCCGAAGTTGAATCAATATCATAGGAGCTAGGATTAAGAAGTTATCCCACTTTGGACCCATATAATTCCAGTTTACCCTGTTTGTTGATATGGCAGTTTCTTCAAGTTTCTGATCAAACCTGAATGAATCCGGATACAAGAAGCTTTATCCTGACTCATTAATCAGTTTAGAATCACCCTGCAGTTGAATAAGTATCATAGGAGCTAGGATTAAGAAGTTATCCCACTTTGGACCCAAATGATTCCAGTTTACCCTGTTTGTAGATATGGCAGTTTCTTCAAGTTTCTGATCCAACCTGAATGTATCCGGATAAAAGAAGCTTTATCCTGACTCATAATCAGTTTATAATCACCCTGAAGTTGAATCAATATCATAGGAGCTAGAATTAAGAAGTTATCCCACTTTGGACCCAAGTGATTCCAGTTTACCCTGTTTGTAGATATGGCAGTTTCTTCAAGCTTCTGATCAAACCTGAATGAATCCGGATATAAGAAGCTTTATCCTGACTCAATAATCTGTTTAGAATCACCCTGAAGTTGAATCAATATCATAGGAGCTAGGATTAAGAAGTTATCCCACTTTGGACCCAAAATGATTCCAGTTTACCCTGTTTGTAGATATGGCAGTTTCTTCAAGTTTCTGATCAAACCTGAATGAATCCGGATATAAGAAGCTTTATCCTGACTCATTAATCAGTTTAGAATCACCCCGAAGTTGAATCAATATCATAGGAGCTAGGATTAAGAAGTTATCCCACTTTGGACCCATATAATTCCAGTTTACCCTGTTTGTTGATATGGCAGTTTCTTCAAGTTTCTGATCAAACCTGAATGAATCCGGATACAAGAAGCTTTATCCTGACTCATTAATCAGTTTAGAATCACCCTGAAGTTGAATCAATATCATAGGAGCTAGGATTAAGAAGTTATCCCACTTTGGACCCAAATGATTCCAGTTTACCATGTTTGTAAATATGGCAGTTTCTTCAAGTTTCTGATCAAACCTGAATGAATCCGGATATAAGAAGCTTTATCCTGACTCATTAATCAGTATAGAATCACCCTGAAGATGAATCAATATCATAGGAGCTAGGATTAAGAAGTTATCCCACTTTGGACCCAAATGATTCCAGTTTACCCTGTTTGTAGAGATGGCGGTTTCTTCAAGTTTCTGATCAAACCTGAATGTATCCGGATATAAGAAGCTTTATCCTGACTCATTAATCAGTTTAGAATCACCCTGAAGTTGAATCAATATCATAGGAGCTAGGATTAAGAAGTTATCCCACTTTGGACCCAAATGATTCCAGTTTACCCTGTTTGTAGATATGGCAGTTTCTTCAAGTTTCTGATCAAACCTGAATGAATCCGGATATAAGAAGCTTTATCCTGACTCATTAATCAGTTTAGAATCACCCTGAAGTTGAATCAATATCATAGGAGTTAGATTAAGAAGTTATCCCAATTTGGACCCAAATGATTCCAGTTTACCCTGTTTGTAGATATGGCAGTTTCTTCAAGTTTCTGATCAAACCTGAATGAATCCGGATATAAGAAGCTTTATCCTGACTCATTAATCAGTATAGAAGCACCCTGAAGTTGAATCAATATAATAGAGCTAGGATTAAGAAGTTAACCCACTTTGGACCCAAATGATTCCAGTTTACCCTGTTTATAGAGATGGCAGTTTCTTCAAGTTTCTGATCCAACCTGAATGTATCCGGATATAAGAAGCTTTATCCTGAATCATTAATCAGTTTAGAATCACCCTGAAGTTGAATCAATATCATAGGAGCAAGGATTAAGAAGTTATCCCACTTTGGACCCATGTGATTCCAGTTTACCCGGTTTGTAGATATGGCAGTTTCTTCAATATTCTAATCAAACATGAATGAATCCGGATACAAGAACCTCTATCCTGACTCATTAATCAGTTTAGAATCACCCTGAAGTTGAATCAATATCATAGGAGCTAGGATTAAGAAGTTATCCCACTTTGGACCCAAATGATTCCAGTTTACCCTGTTTGTAGATATGGCAGTTTCTTCAAGTTTCTGATCAAAACTGAATGAATCCGGATATAAGAAGCATTATCCTGAGTCATTAACCAGTTTAGAATCACCCTGAAGGTGAATCAATATCATAGGAGCTAGGATTAAGAAGTCATCCCACTTTGGACCCAAATGATTCCAGTTTACCCTGTTTGTAGATATGGCAGTTTCTTCAAGCTTCTGATCAAACCTGAATGTATCCGGATAAAAGAAGCTTTATCCTGACTCATAATCAGTTTATAATCACCCTGAAGTTGAATCAATATCATAGGAGCTAGAATTAAGAAGTTGTCCCACTTTGGACCCAAGTGATTCCAGTTTACCCTGTTTGTAGATATGGCAGTTTCTTCAAGCTTCTGATCAAACCTGAATGAATCCAGATATAAGAAGATTTATCCTGACTCATTAATAAGTTAAGAATCACCCTGAAGTTAAATCAATATCATAGGAGCAAGGATTAAGAAGTTATCCCACTTTGTACCCAAATGATTCCAGTTTACCCTGTTTGTAGATATGGCAGTTTCTTCAAGTTTCTGATCAAACCTGAATGAATCCGGATATAAGAAACTTTATCCTGACTCAATAATCTGTTTAGAATCACCCTGAAGTTGAATCAATATCATAGGAGCTAGGATTAAGAAGTTATCCCACTTTGTGAGATTTTAGAGATTAGAATATGTATTGAGAGATTATGGCAGATTAAGAGATTAAATGGGTAACATGTTTAAGAGAAAGTAAGTTTCATGATGAACAAGAGAGAGATTAGAGAGAGAATACACCAAACTCGTTAAACTTTATTAATCAGAGAGAGTTACAATATATAGGAAGAGATACAAGGGTTTTAAGAGCTTAAAGCATGTGAGGTCAAAGGATAAGGTTCAAAAGCAACCAATGACCATTCTCACACGAACCATGACACTGTTGGGGCGCGTCTTCTACTTGCCAGCCTGGCCACAGCCTGTCTAGACGCGCTTCTTCCCTCCAACGTTCGGATCCCTACAGTGGTCAAGGCCTACAGTGATTTGGTCCGAGACTAACTCCACCCGGGTAAGTTTACTCTTTACCGCGGCAGTAACTGGTCCGTACCGGCCGTACGGACTGTACGGACCTGTACGGACTGGTCGACCCAAATGCACACTTCTCCTCTTTTCCTCATTACCACAAACCCAATAACATCCAACACATCTCTTCTCATATAATCACTCTGCATAGTTCAACACTCCCCCTCAATCTTGACCATGTGAAACAAGTCAAGATTGGAAGGACCATGAGCTCTCCCTCATTAAAAACCTTACCAAAGAAAACCCATTTGGGACAAAACCTTGATAAGGAAAAGAGTAGAGACCTCATGATCAGGGGAGTATTTAAACTAGCTCTTAGGAGATAGGTCAATGAGTCCTAACCTGATGTGAATGGACTCCATGACCTTCTGCCTAGCCGCCTTGGTAAATACATCTGCCAATTGATCTTCACTCCGTGTGTAGCAAGGCAAGATTACTCCCAACACAATCATCTGCCTCACCTTATGGCAGTCAACTTCAATATGCTTAGTTCTCTCATGGAACACTGAGTTGGTGGCAATGTGAATTGCAGCCTGGTTATCACAATGCATGGTCATTGGGGTTGCTTGCTCAATCTCCAAATGCTTTAGGATCCCCTTGATCCACACTAACTCATTGGTAAGCTTGAGCATGGCTCTATACTCAGCTTCTGCACTAGAACAAGAGACCACCTTCTGCTTCTTACTCTTCCAAGTAACCATATTACCACCAATGAACGTGCAGTAGCCGGTGGTAGACTTCCTGTCAGCTCGATCACCAGCCCAATCCGCATCACAATAACCCACAACTTCAGTGCTCTCATTACGTCCCATCCATATGCCCAGACCTTGAGTTCCATTCAAGTACATGAGAACTCTCTCTACCATACGCCAGTGATGTTCTTTTGGAGCTTGCATATGCTGGCTCACTTGATTCACAGCAAAACAAATATCTGGCCGTGTGATAGTTAAGTATATCAACTTCCCCACAAGTCTTCTATACAGCTTTGGATCATGGAACAGTTTGCTATCTTCAAGCTCCCCCTCACGTGGAACCTTATAACCATCCTCCATAGGCATCTTTGCTGTTTTCCCACCATATGCACCAGCATCTTTCAAGAGGTCTAATACATACTTCCTTTGTGATATAAACAAGCCCTCCTTTGATCTACACAGCTCAATTCCAAGAAAGTACTTCATTTCTCCCAAATCTTTTATATCAAAGACTGACTTCAGGAACTCCTTTGTAGCCTTGATTCCATCCTTATCACTTCCTGTGATGATTATATCATCCACATATACCAACAAGACAATGATTCCGGAGGCAGTAGTTAAGGTAAAGAGAGTATGATCAAGCTCGGACTTCCTAAACCCTCTTCCATTCAATGTTGTGCTAAGCTTGTTGTACCAGGCTCTAGGTGACTGTTTCAAGCCATAGATAGCTTTCTTTAATCTCAGCACGTTCCCTGGTTTCACCATCCCTTCTAGACCCGGAGGTGGAAGCATATAGACCTCATCCTCTAGCTCTCCTTGTAGAAAGGCATTCTTGACATCCATTTGCCAAAGATCCCACCCAAGGTTGGTTGCCACTGAAAGTACTATCCTGATGGTATGTAGCTTTGCAACAGGAGCAAATGTATCAATGTAATCCTCTCCATAGGTCTGTGTAAACCCTCTAGCAACCAGCCTTGTCTTACGCCTATCAATCTTCCCATTTGGTAGATACTTGATGGTGAATATCCATTTACAAGACACTGCTCTCTTTCCTTTAGGCAATTCACTCTCATACCATGTATCATTCTTGATCATGGCATTAGCTTCAGCATTGACTGAATCCCTCCACTCTTGAATCAACATAGCTTCTTCATAGCTCCTTGGTACATAGCTTTCATCTAAGCTCACCATGAACGCACAATGTTCTTCTGGATACTCTGCAAAGGAGCACACGGCTTGGGAGGGATGCTCCACAGCCTGGGCATTGTAGTACACTCTCGTGCTTACCCAGTTGGAAGGATCTCTCCTTACCCGTGTGCTTCTTCTCAAAGGAACCATCACTTCCTCATTAACCACCGGTTCTTCCTGAATCACTTCTTCTTCTTGTATATTTTCTTCCTCAGCTTCTTGAATCACTTCCTGATCTTTACTTCCGGACCTTTCTTCACTATGAGCAGGAGAACCTGAGCTTTGATCTCTCAACTCTTCAGTACCAGGTTCACTTCCCCCCTCATGTTCAAAGTGGGAAGGTTCGGCAGCAGCAGCTGGTATAGGCTCCCCACGCCTTCCTTGATCCTGGGACACTCCAATACCGAGTTCCTCTAGTATATTCCTCAAGCTAGCAGCCCTATCTGTTGGTTGAGCAAGTTCTTCTAGCTCTTCCCAATTCTTCCCATCATAATACCCTTTCTCCTCCATGAACTTTACTTCCCTAGATACCAAGACCTTCCTGGCTATAGGATCATAGCATTTATACCCCTTTTGAGATGTAGAATACCCCACTAGCATTGCCTTGGTACTCTTAGCTTCCAACTTGTTTCTCATCTCGCCTGGTACCATCACAAAGCATACACACCCGAACGTTCTCAAGTGATCCACCACTGGTTTACTCTTGTTGAGAACTTCAAATGGTGACTGATCTCCTAAGATCCGAGTGGGTAACCTGTTTATCAAATAACAGGCAGTCATCACAGCATCACTCCAGTACCTCTTAGGAACACTCTTGTGGAACATCATGGACCGTGCCACCTCCATAAGGTGCCTGTTCTTTCTTTCTGCAACGCCATTCTGTTGTGGAGTGTAAGGGCAGCTGGTTTGGTGGAGAATCCCATGTTGAGCTAGGTGATCTTTGAAGGCATGACTTATATACTCTCCACCATTATCAGACCTGAAAATTTTAATCTTGGCATGATATTGGTTAGTAATATAAGCCTGAAAATTTCTAAATGCATCAAACACCCTATCTTTCGTTTTAATAAGTGTTAACCAGGTGTATTTGGATTTTTCATCTATGAATGTGACATAATACTTGTAATCATCTCTAGATAAGCAGGGAGCAGTCCAAACATCAGAGTGAATTAAATCAAAGCAATTTTCATAAATAGTAGATGATTTTTGAAAAACTGTTTTGCAATGTTTCCCCAAAATACAAGCTTCACAATCATTATTTTTAAACATGACACCTGGTAACAAAATGTTTAAGGCCCTAACATGAGGATGACCAAGCCTAGCATGCCACAATGCATTATCACAAAGAGAAGAACTCGACGAAAAACAAGAACTAGAAATAGAAACAGGTGCAAGGTCTTCAAGCATATAAAGATCTCCTTTAGTAGCTCCTTGCCCAATCAACTTACTGCTTTTAATATCCTGAAACTTCACATCATTAGGACTAAAGATAACATTGCATTGAAGATCAGTGGTGCATTTCTTAACAGATAAAAGATTTGAAGTAAACTCAGGCATGAAGAAAGCTTTAGATTCTTTATCAAACAATTTTAACTTTCCAATTCCTTGAATCGGAATTTTAGCTCCATTAGCAATCATAACATGACCATGAGCAGGTTCAATATCTTTAATCAATTGGTTATCACTTATCATATGATGAGATGCACCAGAATCAATGATCAATGGTTTATGAACATTTTTAGCTATATAAGTCCTAGATGATTCATTTCGGTTCACCAAGTTCCCTAACATATTCAATAACTTATCAGGTATCTTAGGTTTGGCAGTAGAATCAGCACAAGAATTTTTAAAAATCTCTAGCAACCTATCAGTTGTACTAGTCATGGCACACGAATTTTTAAAAATTTCTAACAACTTATCAGTGGTACTAGTCAGTGTATACGCAGTATAAGAATAGCCAAGGGTGTTTCCGAGTGTGTTACCAGACTCCTTAAGAGCTTTGAAGAATGCTTCAAGATCGGCTTTCCTGAACATCTCCTGATTCACCCCTTGCTCACTCAGCTGATGAGAAGCTAATGCACGACCTTCACTTTCACCCGCCTTCACATTTGGATTAGCCCCGGAAGAACCAGCTCCACTTGCTCCAGCAGAAAGGTGTGCCTTTGCCTCTCTTTCTTTCATCCAGCTCGGCTTGAGATGTGGATGGATGATCCAGCACTGACTCTTCTTGTGTCCTGACCTCTTACAATGATCACAATTGCCTTCAAACTTCTCATGCTTCTTTCCATCTCCACGGTAAGTTGCCTTGTTCGCTTGCATCTCCTCCGCTTGATGAGCCATGGTTAGCTCACTCTTTCCTCCAAAGAGACCAAGAGAACCCTCCTCCTTTTGAAGCTGTGCACACACCTCCTCCATAGATGGCAACTCCGCGGATCTCAGGATATGCTTGATCACGTCTTGGTAACACGGATCAAGTGTCATCAGTAGCCCAAAGATCTGATCTTGCTCTCTTCTTTGTATCAAGGACTCAAGATCAGTGGTGTTGGGTCTAAGGCTCTCAAGTTTCAGACCATAAAGATCCAAACTTTCCCATGTGTTTGGTAAGCTCTCCACCATCTTGTTTCAACGCACTGATGGCTCTCTTTAGCTCAAACCACGGCTCACATTGGATACATTTCCAAACCGTTTGGAAAGTGTCTCCCACAGATGCTTAGGCGTCTCACAGTAGCTGTAAGCCTCAAGTAGTGGAATCTCAAGAGAGGCTTGAAGGCACACAACACCATCAAGTTCTTCTTGAACCCACTTCTTGGCATCCACCACACAATCGCCTTTCCATCACCTTCTTCTTCAGTTTCTTTTGGCAAAGGCTCCTCTGGTCCATCATCCGTGATGTGATTCCAAAGTCCGAGCCTCCCAATCGCGGTCTTCACCATCTCTTGACCACAGTAAGTAGTTTGATCCACCTTTCAAGTAAAAGGAACCGTCACCAGCTTGCTAAAGTTATTAGCTTCCATCTTCTTTCTTCACAACTCGGCAAGACCTCAAA